>WMED01017381.1:0-13020 GCA_019650415.1 Pipa parva | reverse complement strand
CTTCGGACAATGGTGAATTCCCCCCACGGTCTTATTTTTGGGACATGGTACTTGTACGGTATATTTCTCGTACTTTACTGCAGCTGGGTCTTATTTTCAAGGGAGGCCTTATATTTCTAAGCTTGGAAAAAATTGCACTAGGTCTTATTTTCGAGGGTTGTCTTATTTTTGCGGAGGTCTTATTTCCGGGCGAAACAGGTTTATAGTATGCTACTGGTACACTCCCACTTTGCCAGATCATGCCAAATTCCTGGCTCTGACTCCCTGGCTTTGACTGACAAGTTCTCTGTTCTCCAAGTACTCCGGCACACCAGCAGTAAAAAAATATTCACTTTATTGGACTAATCTTAAAAGCAGGTGCAAAAAGTAAATTAAAATAAAAAATGTGGCTCCTCTTTTGATTTTAATTTACTTTTTCTACCTGCTTTTAAGATTACTCCAATAAAGTGAATATTTTTTTACTGCTGGTGTGCCGGAGTACTTGGAGAATTTTGAATTTCCATTGGGTTCTAAACATACTCCTGAGCACCCGAATTAACACAGTTTGCTTATCAGAAGCTGCATGCTTTAAAGGGATTTGAGCGGCTTTTAGGTTTGTTTGACAAGTTCTCTGGCCTTGAATCTGGTTTTTGCGAGACAATCTGCATGTATTAAGTCCCGCAAACCTGTTTCCCCTGCAACTAGCAGCGGTGTGTGCAGCCTGTTCTCAGCAAGCCACAATTCGCATAAGTTCAGCCTACTATACATCTTAAAGGTGCTTCAAACCTTGTTATACTCTCAGAAATGCACACTGCTAGAACTTAATGACCATAGTCCCATCATTGCTCAGCACCTGCCTTTGCCTGCAAGTATTTATTAAAGGGGATTTTCCTAATTAAGCAGCAAGGCTACATTTTAACATAATTAATTGTATTAATACATTTATTGAGACTTATATTCCTGCAATTACCAATAAATTTCCACTTTTTGTTACCAGCCACTGGAATCCTACTTTGCAGTACATGACTACGCACAAAGTTTGTAACATCAGATTGAGAAATATTTCAGGTTTGGGCGAGGATGTATGATTATGCAGCATACAGTCACTATATACTGTACATCACTATCCAACTAAGAGAGTATAGACTGCAAATGATTTATTTTCTAATTGACTGCCTTACACTATTACTAAAAAAGGAATTATTTTAGGTTTGATCTGAGATATTTTTGGCAGACGAAAGGAATCTCAATGGGTCCCTCCTTTGCAAACTTGTTTAAAACTGTAAATAGAGATTTTAATGAAATGGTTGGAGTTGCTAACAGCTCCCACCCAACTATTAAATTCTCCACAGAATCTAGTTCCTTTACTATATGCTATCTAGATGTACAAATAAGCATATATAAGGGTTCGTTGGCTACTGATTTATACAGAAAAGAAATAACTGGTTATATGCATCCAGTTTTCATAATCCACATATTCTAAAAGCAATACCGAAGGACCAAAACCTTAGAGCCGAATGCGTTGCTTCAAACGACACAACATACAATGCGGAAACTAAGGAATTAACAACAATATTTCTACCCAGAGGTTATACCCAAAATAAGCTACAGAAACTGTTACAGAATTGTCAGCCCCTGTACTAGAGATTCATTACCGAAAGAAAAGATTAGGCACCCAGAAATTAGAAATAAAGGGCGTGTCCCATTTGTTTCCAAATATTGAAAACACAGCAAAAATATTGAAAAGGTTTTAATGAAATACCGGCCGATCTTTTAAAATAATAAGGATTGCGTTAACATTCAAAATTTCAAAATTTGCCCCTACTCAGCTACGCAAGAGGTGCCACCTTAAAATATGTACTCGCCCCCAATGAGATTAATCCCCTTCAAATAAAAGGAAATATCAAGTTTTCGGAAAGTAAAAAAGATAGGTAGCTTCCCTTGTTTGTCATCTGTTTCTCATAATTCTATAATATTAGGACCTACACTGAATCACCCTCTCACAGGTAAAAAAAAAGTCCCCCTAAGAGATTCTACTACTTGTAACAGTATAAACCTAGTTTACTTACTTTATTGTCCCTGTGGTTTGGGGTATGGGGGGTCTAAGCTATCAAAGAAAGGATAATAGAACACAAAGGAGATATAAGGAACTCCAAGCACAAAACATACAGTGTACAGACACCTCAGTGACATGGCACTTTAATTAATTCACTAACCCAGGGTTGGCAAAGTGCAGCTCGTGAGCCACATGCGGCTCTTGTTGTGGTTCAGAGCGCATCTCCCAAGTCACGCCCATGACCTCCGATACCTCTTCTGATTCGCCGTCAGCAGGTCATTTGATCGAGAGAGGGCGCTCCTCCCCCTTTGGGGTTCTGAAAAAAAATTCACTGGTAGAGGAGGGAGCAAAATGGCTCCCTCCTCTACAAACTTTGCCGACTCCTGCACTAACCCAATAAAGATGGCAGGTTATTGAGGTTGTAGCCGAACCTAGCAGAGGGGTTAACTTACAGAAGCTCTACATACAGAGAGAAGCAATAAAGAAAACCGGATACAATTTAGGGTTTAAATGAAGCATGGAGTATCAAAATTTTCTTAGAAATATAAGTAAATAGTAACGCCATGCATTTTTATAACGTGCAACTTTGCTTTTTTTCAGGACCCGAATGGTTCTACAAGCATTATGTTAAAGTTCCCAGGAAGGGTAAGATAATTCTCGTATATGAACTATAATTGTAGCTAATTAGAGCTATGGGGGATATTTATTAAACTCAGTAAACTTTTTTCCTGGTATATCGATATTCCTTTAATAAGGTCGAAAATATGGACATCACTTATATCGATATTTAATAAGCCCCTTCTGACCTTTTTATCACTGAAAAGTATTGGCCTGATTGAAGGGGGGGAAAACCCATTATTCCCTATGCAGATGGTTTAGAACATATTTTCTAAGTCCCCATTGAAAAGATTAGGAATATCGATGGAAAAGGAGATCCACTGAAAGAAATGTAAAGTATAGCGGTAGTAACGCATCCCCATATTTATCCACATCGATACATTTTATTCAGCAGTTTATAAATTGAGGGAATTTGAAAATGCAGCAAAAAGAAAAAAAAATCAGCGATAATGTGTCTAAGAATGGTGATACACATGACCAAAGTAAATATCCTCCATAATGTATATTGATTACTAGGCTCTGTGTCACACCCTGTTTATAAGAAGGCTCTGGAAAGTTCCACTTTATCAGGTACAACTTGATGGACATTTTCTGGACTTTAGTAAGGCCTGTAATAGACACGTGTCACATGAATGGACTTTTCACCAATCGGATTTTGGGGTTGGGCTTTTGTGGTGTTTAAAGCATTAATGTGCATGTGCAGTGTTCACATTGGATAAAGAGCCAGAAAGTGTATAAACGAATAAATGAATCATAGCATACAATTCCTAGCTTCAACTGTTTATTATGAATAAGTTACACTGAGAAGGGTTATTCGCTAAAGTCCAAATTGTCGCATAAAGGTGTGAATTCGCCAGCTAAAGTCAGCCACAATAGACTGCTACTGTAGCAGTTGCGTCTTTATAATGAGAAATATTGTCAAAATCGTAACTTTACTATGGAAATATTGCTGCAGCCGCAACTTTAAAAAATTGTCACAGTCGCGACTACAATGGTTGAATTGTCACAGACGCCGATTTGCTAAGGGAATCCACTGTTTGAGAATTCGACGGTCG
Organism: Pipa parva; assembly: GCA_019650415.1. Lineage (NCBI taxonomy): Eukaryota > Metazoa > Chordata > Amphibia > Anura > Pipidae > Pipa > Pipa parva. The sequence goes on along the minus strand of WMED01017381.1, from coordinate 9,312 downwards.
AATTTGGACTTTAGAGAAGAACCCCCCCCCCGAGTGTCTGAAGGCAGGGGCACTGAAGCTGGAAATGTAAACCCTCTGGGATACCCTCCAGCGACCTGTTGGATGCCTTTGATAGAGCAGGCTCTTTCATAATGAGCTAGTCAACAATTATTCAGTATATTCTGCATATTTTATTTCATCTCATTTGATTTAATTCTGTGAAGAAGGAAATCTCTCTAAGCCTGGTCTTACTGTGTAGATTTGCACAACAGAACCCTTGGGACTTTCCAACAAGATACAGCGACAATAAGAGAAAGCGAACAAGTGCAATTTATTGTGTCTGTTTGACATCAGTGCAATAAAATGTGGTTCTTGGTTTTAAGATGTAATCTGTACTAACTTTGCCATTCCACTGGTAAGTGAAAAGGTCATGATCTTAGTTACCCTATGAAGGCAGCGGTGGTGATGATCCGGCACTGAGATAAAATACTGTATTGTAAAAATACAGAACAAGATAAAAGGCCAAGAACAATGCAAGCCTGTGATGTTTTGTAGCAGTGCAGGTTAAATGAATTGAAGCTAATAGGGATTTACCTGAGTAGGGGAACCAGTCACAAGGTTGTCTGGCATCTGTCAATGTTGATTTGACTGAGCTGTGATGGTTTGTTCCATATCAAGGTATGATTCAACATTTCTCATCTCAATCAATACTTGTTTCAGCAGGGAGTCTAATGGGTCAGAGGCTGTCCAAGGTACTGAACTGCACCCAATTGTTATTATTATTCACTCAGAGTTTTATTAAAGCTTTAACCTACTGGCTGCACAAGCCCAGTAAAGATTTGTTATTCTTAAAGAAATATCAATATAAAAATTGGTGGTGGGTGGAGATAAAAAACAAAACAAAAAACAACTAGCACATGAAAAAATAATATTCCTCTAATTTCCTCTACAACATTGTGCTATGCTAAAGGGGGCATCAAGTCAAGGATTTTTTTTTATTTCATTATTATTTTTCCCTATTTGAAAACAAAAACATTTTTGTAATATATTATTATTATTTTAGCTTTTTTATTAGCTCTAAATGTTCACTGTAAATGTGTTCATTTTTCAAGCTATTCTCATTACCTACAAAAAAAGATATAGGGGCTTAGTCATACAAGTCCGAACAGTCATGAAAAGGTCTAAATTCACATTCAGAGGGTTATTCACTAAGGTGTGAATTCGACTGTCGAATTTGCAAACAGCGGATTCCCATAGCAGATCTGCTACAATTTCCCCATTGTAAAATCGCGACAATTTTCCCATAATGAAGTTGCGACAATTTTCCCATAATAAAGTCACGACTGCGGCAATAGTCTCATTATAAGGACTCGACTGTGACAGTAGAAGCCTATTGCGACTGTTTTTATCTGGAGAATTCACACCTATGCGCAACAATTCGGACTTTAGTGAATAACCCCCTCAGTCGCCACTTTCCCATCTTTGTGTATTTATCAAACCCTGCGAAGTGGCGAATTCAGGCACTTACTTTGTAGACGTACTCACTGCTTTGCATCACTTTGCTTGCCCACGCACAGGTATTTCGACTATTCATCAAGCATCAGAGCCTGTTAAAGAAGCTGTTCTGAATTCCCCAATTTTTGCCAGATCAAAGCAGCGAATTAGGGGTTTTATGATAGGAGTCCGGTGTGGCGTAATGCAACTGTTCATTCAAAAATGACAATAAAGACTGAAATCAAGTGACATCATGAACTAGGTATAGGGTGACATAGAAAAGGATTTATTATTCAGTTAATATAGTTAGTGGGATATTATGAGGATGATGTCACTTCATTTCTGTGGTGAAATTCACAAGACTACTCATCCTTCTAATGTTAAACCAACTATGCCGCTTTACTCAAGAAACCGTGTCTGACACTTCTTCGCTAAGGGAATCCACTGCTTAGTGAATACGGAGTAGAGAATTCACGACCCAAAAAGACGCGCATACACTTCAACAATAGTATTCTGACTTTCGTGAATAAGCCCCACATTATTTTATTTTCAAAAGACAGTTGTCCCAACATATTTTTTGATTTGCCAGATAGGCGTGAATTAAAGTGAATGATATTGAAAAAAGATTGAAACATTAATTGATACATTAAATCCACCATACTTTGTACTGCTTCAACAGAGTCCCGTTTTTGACAGAGATTCGAATCTGACTTAGGAAAAGTTGCAGGACCATCTCCATAGGGAATAATAGGCATTCGCAAAACTCAAACAGACAAACGCTTTCTGACAATTAAAGGTAATATAGAAATTTTAGCGCTATTTAGTGCTAATTCTCTAGCAAATAAACAAGTCAATTTTAAGAATATCTATATATTGTAAAACTTTGACCTTTTTTCCTGTGCTAATTAATTAATTAATTTTTAATTTCCTTATATGTATTTTTTTATATGGATTTGTTGGTAGCATGGCATAATAAATCTACTAAAAAAAAAAAGTCTGCTGACCCGTAAGCACTCACTTTTATGAATAAACTAGGTACCGGGTATAATTTGTTTTTAATACAAACAGATTTTTAAACAGCGTGATTGTCCTGGTTATATATCCAGCTAGAGCCAAATTGGAATCCTTTCAGTGACCTCACAGAACAACAGCATCTGATTCATCCAGGTGTAGTTAATCAGAGCCTTTTCTTTACTGCCCAATCTTCAATCTAGTGTACCTTAGTTCTTAGAAACGTGTCAGAATTATGTAAGCGCCCTCACAAATCACAATGAATCAGAAAATTGGCAATAGTGACAAATATATAACAATGCTGGAAATTTCTGCAAATAAACTCAATTGATTTTTCTGAATAAGTCCTGTGTGCCAGTCAATTAGCAAATCAGTCCTTAGAAGCTCCCCCTGCTTGCAATCCCCAGGAAACAACCTGCCCTGTTGTTTCAATCTTGTATGTAGAAGGATAGGATGCTGCAAAAACAACCGAGGAGGGATGCGCTGGAGGAAAAAGAGGAAAATTCCTAGCGTAATACAGTTTGATGATATGAGTCAAAATGAATTCATTTCTCCTGAGGAAGCTGATTGATACATTGGCGAAACGCGTTGAGTGATATTGGATTGGCTACCTGTGAGAAACATCTTGTTCAAGCGCTTGATCGATTTTTTAACTGTAAGTTACTACTAATAAATTGTTAATTTTATTGTGGCAAACTACAACTTTGCTTTACTTTTTAACTTATGGTCGCCATTGGAGAGTTACAAATCAACATCCACAAGGATCTAATCATACATTGAAGCCAGAATCGCCAGTGGAATCTGGTGAGTGCTTCCACATAGGGGGGGTCAGAAAAAGGCCTCCCTTCCTGTTTTCAGCACGTTACTATATTCTTTAAGCACAAATTCAACAGCCTGCAGTAGAGGGGATTCACCTCACAAGCACGGTCACAACATAACATTTTGAGTCACCTATACAGTATTCACTGGTGCATTACTCATAACATCAAACTTTATTACGCTAGGAATTTTCCTCTTTTTCCTCCAGCGCATCCCTCCATGGTTGTTTTTGCAGCATCCTATCCTTCTACCTTAGTTCTTAACCCATTCCTGACAGACTGACCATAAAACTGGAGTACCTTCACAAACAATTGGACTATAACTGTCTATAGCAGGGGTCTGCAACCTTTTTGGCTGAGAGAGCCATATAGTGCATCTCTGCTCAGCCCTTTTGAATCCGGAGCCGCTGATGTAATATGTGACGTTATATAGGTGACGTCAGCGGCTCTGGATTGGCCAGCAACTTGGAAGCGTGGTGACGTCAGTGACTCTAGATTGGCTAGCGACCCAGAAGCGCTGAGAATGCTTTATCTCTATAGCGCTTGCATTAGATTAGCCAGCAAGAGCTTTAGAGCCAGCAAACTGTAACAAGCGGTGTTTGCATGTGAGCATCGCTCGTTACAGTCAAAGAGCCAGATGTAGCCATCAAAAGATCCACATCTGGCTCAAGAGCCATAGGTTGTCGACCCCTGGTCTACAGATATCAGAATCCCTATTCTCTCTTACAGCCTACTCCTCTAGACTACATCCTGGAAAGAAAACATCCTAAAGTTTATTTAAACAGGGTGAATTCCACTATAAAGAATGGGAAACGCTATCATCTCTGGAAATGGCTATATCTAGATGGAAATTAAGGATCTTTCAAAGGGGAAATATTTAAAGAGAGATATATCCAGCCTACTCTTAAAACAACAGTAAAACCAATAGAAATCATTGGGATTGGGTAAGGTCAACATGGCTGCTATCAGTAAAGATAAAAACAGAAAAACAATACAATTCATAAATTTATTAAAGAGTTGTATTTGAATAACTGCCATGGCAATTTTTATTTTGTGGGTGTTACTGGTCTGTTAAAGTTCAATTTACAAAGACAGCTGCAATCTACAGTAATAGAGAGAAAGCAAAATAAAAATCAAGAATTAAATTTCAAGAGAACATTTTTACAGTTACTGCATAGGAATATCTGCCATGCCAGTCCAAACAGCCATTTTTTTCTTTGTGTTACCGGTCCTTTAAAGGAGAACTAAAGTCAAAAAATAAAAAACAACTGTTAAAATACTTACCTAATACAGAACCGGCTGATTACAGTCACAGCATGAGCTGTGCTGTAATTAGCCGGCTCCCGGTGCTTCCCCTGATGCTTCTTCACAGTGCTGGCTGACTGCCATCATCCTCCCACCCTGTTACACCTTGGGTGTTTTAGGGCTTAAACATCATCATGTTCCTTACGGAGGCCAATGAGAACGCTCTGTGCAATGAGCGTGATGATGTATGAGGCTGGGGAAGGAGAAGAAGGAGCTGCACGCTGGCTTCTGTGTCAGCCAGCGCATTGTGAAGGAAGCGTCAGGGGGAAGCATCGGGAGCCAGCTAATTACAGCACTGCTCATGCTCACCGGCTCTGTGTAAGGTAAGTATTTTATCTGTTGTTTTTTATTTTTTGACTCCTTTAAAGAGAATGAGTCATCAATAAGTCTGGGAAAAAAAAGTGTGGATAACAGATTCTATTTCCCGATATACTCATGGCTACTTTTGAAATCGTGCTATTTTAATTTGTACTGCTGGAGAATGCTGGGCAATACCCACGTTGCCTGTTATAAAGATGGCCCCTGTAAGGAAGCTGTTGATTTTTGTTGCGTGTATTAGGTGTGTTACATTTATTTTTGAGTTGTTTTGTGCCTCCAGGTCCCTGTATCTCTCCCTTGTATTCTGTTTATTGTGATTTGAAAGCTTTATTGCTGGTGGAGGTGATGGCTTTTATCCCAGTTCCTCAGGCCTCAAAGCACCTTTTTTTTTTTTTTGTAGTAATAATGAGGGCAACTGATGCTATCATCCTTCGCACAAAAGGCTGAGAAAAGCGATGGCTAAATAAACAGGCAAAGCGTATAGTCCCTGTGGGCTGTTTGCAGTAATTAAAATCAATAGGATCTTGCTTGGAGGATCTCTTTAACCTCATCAAGCGGCAGCTTTTCTGAACAAGTGATTGTAAAACAAACAAATGAACTTACAGCCCCTGTGGTAAAACACATCCCCAGATGTACTTTCTGGATATTAATATTAATTGATTTCTATTTTTCTGATTTTTATCTTTGTCTTTTTAAGCCACCGACCGGCGCGATTATCTCTTAATACGAAAATGGTGTGTCAAGTCCCAGAGGTTATGGCAACTAAGTTATTCAATTGATCCTGCATTTAGGAAGCAAAATGGGACTGTGAGAGGCTGAAGGGCGACGAGAAGCCGGGATGTAGATGAGCCCCTCACAGAAGATTAAACAAAAAGAGATTGCTGTGTCCATAGGTCTCCTTTATAAGGGTTTCCTCGCATATTGACTGTCACGCAGCATGTCACTATATGATGCCCAGCATGACTACATCACATCCAGGCATCACTACATGGAATGCAGGGTCGGGTGTTACCATGTAAGACGTCACATGATGATGTCACTGTTGGGGGTCATTACATCACGTGAAGTGTAATGAAGTTGCGGCTGCCCCTTACCAGAGGCATGCACACACCTATGACTGTGACAAACCTGCATGCACACATATGTTTATATACATGCACATACATGCTAACATTTATATATGTTTATAGATACACAAACACATACAGTATGTGTACACACAAATACATACATGCATTTACTAACATACACAGATATACTGTAAATGCATACACATACATGACTCTACATATACATATGTACCCCAGTCCATGCACATACTGTATACATGCACACACATATACATTTATCTATATATGTTCCAGTGCCTATAAACAAATACATGAACACACACATAGATAAATCCATAAATATGCAGCCATGACCAGGATACAAGAGAATAAATACACATTAGGCACATATACGTCCATACATATATGCACACACATATGAATAAATACATGCACATATTTACATCCCTGCTGCTAGTATGTAAATACAAATAGGGGCTTATTCTCTAAAGTCTGAATTGTTGCATAAAGGTGTTAATTCGCCAGCTAAAGACAGTCGCAATTGACTGCTACAGTCACAGTTGTGTATTTAAAATGAGAAATATTGCTGCAGTCGCAACTTTACTATGGAAATACTGTTGCAGACTCAACTTTAAAAAGTGTCTTTATAAGTGACTTTATAATCTGAGATTTGTAAACAGTCATGGATTTGCTATGGGATTCTGCTGTTTGAGAATTCAACAGTCCAATTCAGACTTTAGAGAATAAACCCCATAGCGTTTCTGTACTATACTTTTACCTGTATATTAACATAATGTTTAGGACCTATAGTGCTGCTGTACTATGCTTTTACCTGTATATTAACATAGTGTTTAGGACCTATAGTGCTGCTGTACTATGCTTTACCCTGTATATTAACATAGTGTTTAGGACCTATAGCATTTCTGTACTATGCTTTTACCTGTATATTAACATAGTGTTTAGTACCTATAGTGCTGCTGTACTATGCTTTTACCTGTATATTAACATAATGTTTAGGACCTATAGTGCTGCTGTACTATGCTTTTACCTGTATATTAACATAGTGTTTAGGACGTATAGTGTTGCTGTACTATGCTTTTACCTGTATATTAACATAGTGTTTAGGACATCAATAGAAGTATTATTTTATTTATCACAAATCTGTCAATCAAATGACAATTTGCATTCCTAGCACACAGTTCATTGAGAGAATCATGGGTGAGCTTGAGATTACTATACTACCTTCCAGGTCCTTTAGGAGAATATTTTTTTTTAGCAGAGCACTCGGCAAATAAACTGTTACGAAGGCTTAAGAGAAGGAGAAGGACAAGAGTGATAAATGGCATCTTGGAAAAAACACTTATGAAGTTGACAAAATGTATGATATACAGACCTGGGTTAGAGTCTAGGGAGATGGGCTTACTAACCCTTTATAATCCAGTGAGGTTACCCTAAATGTCAACTTTCAACCAGCATCCTCAGGAACCTAGAGATAAGCACTGAATGAAGGAAAGCTTTAAATAAGATTCCTGCCCTGTGTCTGTAAAGGGGGGAAAAATATAATTTAACTGGGGCACCCTTCCTTAGTAGCAGCATTGTAATGGGTTAGCGTGAGCTTGAAAATACGTTGCCTGGCTATAATTTGATTGAAGAGATTATGAATGTGGATTGTATAACTGTACAATGTCATTTATCTTTCTGACCAGCGCTTGATACAGTGTCTATTAAAGTGGCATCTGTTAAAGCTTAAGATCTGCAGACAAATGTTAACCTTATCAAAGTTAACAACTTAGATAATTTTACACAATTATATGGAAAATCAGATTGTAAAGAGCTGCAGAGAATTGTTTCATGACACTACATAATACTACAAATGTACTGACTGAACATTTAGCAGAAACAGAGTGGACGCCTGGTTGTACAAATTCTCATTGTGCCTTGGTTTATTGTGATGTCAAGGAGAATAATTTATAATGAAATGCAATCTGATACGTCCCGTCATGCTACCCATGGGTGCCTTTGGGTTGTATTGATCAACCAAGTGCTATAAAGTATCTGATGAGCAGTTCCAGTGTATCCCATTTCCATTTTAGTTCTGCTATTCCTGTCTTGCAGTGAGCCCTACTCCGCTCCCAGTTTCCTTTCTGTTCCTGTCCCCTGTGTTTGCTGGGAATCCTGTAATCTGCGCCTGTAGCTGCCACCAGCAGAGGCTTCCCTGGGGGCCGTGACCTGTGAGCATCACGCTGCGAAATAAGTCCCCTTGTTGGAACTGCTGGTGAATACTGGGGTATTCATTAGAGTCTGCATCCCAGGTGAAACTTGTTCTAACTTCCGCTGGAAGTTAGATGGACCCACTACACTGCCATGGTCATAACACTTACCTTTATAGGGTGATGTAGGTAGGGGGAAAGTTTCCATCTTTTATGGAATAAAGATTACGTCACACTACTGAGGTGTTTCCTTTGTAAACTCCCAGGTTAGCGACTCAGCTCACCAGATTCTGTAAAAGGTCACCTGTGAATTACCAGGCATTGAGGAGTAGCCTTTTCTTTTTCTTAAAGTAATATAGTAATACCCTATAGCAGTTACAAAACTCAGCTTGGCCATTGAGTGTTAGGAACAAGGGCAATCATTTGTTACCCAAAGCAACCAGCCAGCAGTTAGTATTTACTAGTATAAGGGAGCTAGAAGCCAATATCTCATTGGTTGCCAAACTGTAAAGCCTTCCCTCGGTGATGAATTCTACTAAATGTGAACAGCAGAGAGTCTAGCTGGAAGAACTTTCATGGTAGTGTATTGAAAGCTATGTAAGTCCAGGAGCTGTACATTGTCATTTAGAGACAGGCTGTTATCTGTACTGAACGAAAAAGTGATATTAACTGAGGGACATGGATTATAATGAATTGGGTAATGGCCACTCTAGCTTTAAATCACTATCTCCACTCTTCAACCAGAATTAAGGGGGGAATTCAGGATAGTCCGAAGTGAGGCGTGAAGTGTTCACCTCACTTCACACTTACTGATATGCGCTCACTGATATCCTACATGCGGACATCAGCGAGCGCATTAAAGGGATTCCAGTCTCGGCGGGGCAACTCTTTTGCTCTGAAAAGTTGGGGGTCGTCTTATACGCCGGGTATCACTTTTTTCTCTATACTTACCTAGCTCCTCCATTGCCCGGCTGTCTGTGCTGAGCACTACAGCATTCCTCCCCTAGCATTGATTTAACTTCCTGTGAGCGACAGGAAGTTTAATCATTAATCATTGCTGGGGAGAGGAAACGCTATAGTGCTCAGCACAGACAGCTGGGCAACAGA
>WMED01017380.1:0-13021 GCA_019650415.1 Pipa parva | reverse complement strand
ACTGAAGGATCAGAATAATTCCCTGGATCAAGATCCCACCTTCAGTTATCCAGTACCATATCTTTAATGGCATCAACCATGACAACTTCCTCGGGAAGAGAGTTAAATAGCCTCACTGTTACAGTAAAGAACCCACTTCTATGCTGGTGTAAAAACTGTATTTCCTCTATAAACAGAGGACAACCCCTTGTTATATTAACAGTTCTTGGTATAAACAGATTGTGAGGCACATCTTTGTACTGACCCTGATGTACTGTATTTATACATGGTTATTAGGTCACCTCTTAAGTCTTCTTATTTCTAGATTAAACAAACCCAGTTTTGATAATCTTTCTATATCGCCCATTCGTTTTATTACTTTAGTAGTTCGACTACATCTTTCTGGGGCACTGGTGCCCAATGCTGCACCATGTGTGGTCTGACCAGTGCTTTGGAAAGAGGTATAATTATGTTCTCATCATGTGCATCTACTGTAGGTCCTATTTGCTTTGGCAGCTGCTGCTTGGCACTGGTTGCTACAGTTAAGTTTGTCAACTGAACTATCTAAATCCTTTTCCATGTCTGTTTTACCCAGTATTTTCCCATTTAGAATATAATCTAGACTTGCATTTTCCCTTCCCACATAACCTCATATTTATCAATGTTAAACATCTTTTGCCTTTTTTCTGTCCAAACCTGCAATGTATCTAGACCAATCTGTAATGAAATACTATCCTCCTATCAACCAGGTTATTGCACTATGACTGTAATGGGGCCACATTGTCTATCTTTCTTTTCTGTCATGGTTTCTACCTGCCCCCTTTGGCGACTGCGCACAAACCGCAAAGCCGGCTCCAAGAATTCCTCCAAACGCTGTAGTCAGCTGCATCTTGGCTGCGCTCCATCGGTCAAAGCCGGCACGAAGGAGGATAGCAAAATCTCCAACCTTACAGAGCGAGAAAAAAGACAGATGTAGAGCAATGCTTGAAGGAGAATTGAATGGAGATCAGTGGGGACCTCCTAACATAAGGATCATGTTTGAGCCAAACTCACCTCGTGGGGAATTTCATGCAGTAGGATGGCCACGGTAGTCAGGATGCCCACCTGAAAGCGAGAGATAGCGTCAGTGAAAACCACACAAGAACAGTAAGTAGAATATGCAGGTGATATTGATAGTATTTGCCTAAGCACCTACCTTCCGACTGACTAAGAAACTTCCTGCTACTGCCATACCATGGGTGAAGTTATCAATGGTATTAGCCAAAAGATTGAGATAACCGCTGATCTGGAACAAGGAAACAAAGAGTCATAAGATGCATTTCATTCAGGGTAGTGTGGAACTTAAAGGAACAGTTACACACACACACACACACACACACACACACACACACACAAAAAAAATCCCCATTTGGATTGGCATAGCAGTTAGTCAAATACAGCACTGTTCATTCTTGTCTTTACTAATTGCAGAAATTGTTGTTAAACAGAGCAAACCCAGTTCCCTTGTTTTCTACAGCGCTTTATTCAAGTGTACCCTGGATTTTTAAAGTTTAAAGATCTTGCTTTCTATATGCAATTTAGGATGTTTAGATGCACAGATTGAATCTGGGGTACCTATACGTGTGTTTGAGGCATTTTTATTTTATGCTGTTACTGTTTTGTTTTAATGACAGCACAGACCACTTACCTTGATGTTCTCGTGAGAAGGTTTTGTTGTGTGGGTCTTTGTCTTGCTGCCAGGTTTGTGAATTCCATTGGTTAAGTTGTCGTTGGCCGCACTCTAAAACAGTGGTGAAGTTGTGTCGGTTAACGTGATCACCCAGTAAAGGTCTTTTTGTGGTTATGTGTACAAAGGAAATGCACAGTGATATTTCAAATAAACTATGCCGCCGTATGGAGAGAAGTGCTAATTATCTAAGCTGCTATAAGCAGCACAGTTCACTGAAGAGTTGTCCATCTTGGCTTTTTCACATGGATCAATGATGCCCAACCTCTTTTGACCTGGGGGGAGGGCCATATAAATTTGCGACGCACTTGTCACGGGCCGCTTCAAAGTCACCATAAATTTTAAAGTTACACCTGCAACAATTTTACATAGTAAAGTCGCCACTGCAACAATATTTTCATTATCTGCTCTCAAAGTCTACCTTCTACCTGTGTTGCCCACTTGTTGTGTGAGGATAATGAGGGACTGCTTGCACCTCAGCCCTCTTGTCTTTGGTGCGGAGCTCAGTATAATGCGGCTATCTGCCCGCCTCTCGTAAGTTTCCTGCAGCCGGAGCTCTTGGGATATGTGACTTTATTTAGGTAAAGGTAAATATCCCAGGAGCTCCGGTGGCAGAAGACTTCTGGGAGGTGGGCAGATAGCCGCATTATACTCGGCTCCGCACCAAAGACAAGCAGAATCAATGCGGGTCGGATAGCTATTCTTTGCGGGCCTGATGTGGATCGCGGGCTGTAGGTTGTGCACCACTGACATGGATCATAAGAGGGCTATTATCACTGGAGAAGAAGTGTCTTTATTGCGCCTTAGTGCTAGAACATACTAGATGTTTTAGCACTTGTGGTAAATAAAGACAAACTCATGGAGACTTTTCTAGACACATTTTACAGATTAAAAAGTCTCCAAGGCGTTTGGTTGCGGTGAAACATGGCTAGAAAAGTCACCATGGGTTTCGAAGCCCATCACAATCAACGATCGGTGGTTTGGAGCCATTTTTTTTCTGGCGTTTTACAGCAATTAGTAAATCGACTAGTGTATCGCTGCCCATAAAACTGTGAGATTCAGAGTTTCACAGATTTTCATATCATTCATCATCTGATAATCTTCAGTGACATATTGTTCCCAGAGCGCAAACAGCCAGCTGTTCCACACAACTATTCCCATCTATTCCGCTACTATAAAACAAACACAGAACAGATCTATAAATACACAGTGCTAATTGGAAACTCTGAGTATATTTGTCTGGTTAATAGATTTGTAAGGCTGACGGCCTGTTAAAATTTCTGGTCTGCTAATGTCAGCAAGATTTACAAACGCGATCTGGTTTTGGAACAATAAGGACCAGTCAGCTTGACATTCAAATAAGAACAATCCTATCTCAAATAAAATCGTTGTCTGACACATTCCTCCTCGACACACAATGACGACTGGGGGAAATTCGGGTCAAGATGACAACTGTATGGTAGGCACGAGAATACAATGACTACATATTTCAGATGGAAAAATAAAAACAATAAAAAGTAAAGTTAAATAGTAAGTTACTTGGATTATATAAACTTCCAAGATAAACGTAATTAAATGATAGAGCAGAGCTGGCCTTTTGGAAACGTGCACTGGGTGCTGTTCCTAGAGGGGCAAGATGCTGGCATTTTCACAGACTGTGCCAACTGACTCGAGATAAAACAGAGTTGGCTTTATTTCCGTAACGGCTTTCTCTAGTATGCATTTAAATTCAAATACGAAAATAGTAGAAAAAAAGCGAAATTGGAGAAACTGGTAGTAATATAATCGTTTACGAGTTTGTTCCTATTGAGAAAATCTGTCCCAGAACAAATTGGAAGAGAGCAGGGAATTGCTACAACCCGCAACACCAGAATAAGGGGGGAATTCAGGATAGGCCGAAGTGAGGTGCGGAGTGTTCGCCTCACTTCGGACTGACTGATCTCCGCTCGCTGATGTCCGCATGCAGGACATCAGCGAGCGCAGATCAGTCAGTCCGAAGTGAGACGAACACTCCGCACCTCACTTTGGACTATCCTGAATTCCCCCCTTTTCCCCCTCTAAAACTTGCAGGCTTACAATGAGTGTAAGTATAAATAGCAGGTACACACAAATAAAAGATCTGAGATAGATTTTAAAGGAAACAGCGGATTAAGACGGTCCACAATGACCGAAATCTCAAACAGCGGATTCCCATAGCAAATCCGCAACTGCGACAATTTTTAAAATTGCGGCTGCGACAATTAATTCCATAGTAATGTCGCGGCTGTGACAATATTCGCATTGTAAAGACGCGACAGTGGCAGTCTATTGCAACTGTCTTTAGCTGGCGAATTCACACCTATACGCAACAATTCGGATTTTATAGAATAACCTTTATTTTTAATTTAAAAACAGCCCAATTTAAATGCCACTCCTCAAAACTCGACACATTCCAGCAAAAGTACCCCCCCCAAAAATACAGTTTTACTACTGCCCCGTGCTTACTGAAGAAGAAGCGGAGTCCGATTGATGATCGTCCTTCTCGTCTGAAAAGATCTTCTCTAGGATTAGGAAGCTCAGGAATCCAGTGATAACCCACAGTCCGAGGAGCTTCTGCTGCCGGAGAGACTGGTAACTCCCTAAAGAATTATATTAAAGATATATTATCATCCCCCCCCCCTCGAATCTTCCTTTCTTAAATAATCCTATTTCATTCCTAGCACATCTATAAATATCACTGTACTATGTTTTCATAAAATTGCTATTTCACTGAACCATTTATCTTTTCACTGGTCTCTTATCTGAAGTGCTGTACCGGGGAGTCAATAGTTTCTTTACTGCACTGTAGCCTTAGTTGGGACTATTTATTTCTGTTATGAAAATAGCCTGTATTACAGTCATACACTGATACCGACTCACTTTACTATTCAGCATGCATTCCCGTTGGGCATCTGTAGAAATAAATCCTGGATGGGGCTAGTGCTGTGATGTCAGGACGTCAGCAGTACATGAAGTTATGACATCACCATCAAGTGACACATCGGGAGTAGTAATAACTCAGGAATAACTACTCCCAATGCACTCCCCTGCAGACGCCCATGTACATTTATTTAGAACCAAAGCAAAACTTTGTTTTCCCAAGTGATAATATCTCTTTAATGACAAATGTCTGTTTCTGTCAACCAATCTGAAATAGCCTGTGAAAAAAGTAAAACAGACCACGAGGAGGTAAAAACAGGTTCTAGTCCTTTTAATGTTTCACTGGGTTTTCAAAAGGTACAGATCAATGTTCTGCCCCAAGTGTATTGTTTCATAAGAAGTGAATCTTGTGATCTAATAACAGATGTAAGTTAAACCCTAAACTTCCTGGCTCATATTGAAATCTACTCCAATCTACATATATTCTACAGTATCAATGACAGATGACGTCGCACATATGTATGCAGATTAAATAATAACACAAAAAGATATAAACGGTGGTGTACCCTACACTATATTGCACAAAGCATCGTAGAAAAGTGTCACCTACTGTGTTATTGTCTATTAGTGTTGGAGCAATACACTATATTTTTCCCCATGATTCCCTGCAAATTGTGTGGGCAGGGCAGACAGACTAAGAATTGTAGGTACATACAGCAGTAGTGTGCTGTGCTGGTGAACATATGCATGGTAACTGCTGTTGTATGCATGGTAACTGCTGTTGTAGAGGGTACCAGTAGGTTAGCACTAATTACCTGTGGTAGCACTGCAAGTATAAGCCCAGGCTTCAGGTAACAGGTGCAGGAAAACATCCCCCAGCAACCCACCAATGGCAAAACTCAGGAGCCGTTTCAGTCGTTGGGAGTTCTCTACAAATGGGAGGGGGGAAAAAAAGGGATTGTTATATGCTACTAAATCTTTTCCTATACTGCATTTGGGGACCATGGGGCAAAGACTACCCCCTGGGACACCGGACATCCAAATAACAAAATGGCTATGGCTCACCCACCTACCTGAGAATGATGGCACCATCTAGCTCCTAGTCTTTCATAAAGCGATACTGAAACTGTATAAATGATGGCATCACTAATACTAATAGTACTAATAGTATGATAGCATTAGGTTATTCTGTTAGTGCAGTGGGGTAACAAGGAAACTTTCTGGGAATTTCTCAGCTTTCTAGCACACCAGGATGAGTAAAGCCTAGGCCATCTCCTATGTACTGCATGGATGTCCTAAGAACTGTTTATAAGCAAAATGCAGAATAACCTTCCACCCACTGCCAGGCCTGAAAATCAAAACAGCGGGGAGAAGAGTACTGATTGGGGTATTTTGTAGGTGGCTATACAAGTATCTCTTCTGCTTTGGGAAGCTCTGCAATCCCCTTCACTTCCTGTTCAAACTCAGTGAGGTGAGCATGCTCAGAAGCAGTGTTAGATAAATCCTTCATCAGAACACAATTGACAAGTTTCAAGGTGATTTATTAGCTGCTGCAGGAAGACCAGACTTATAGCAAAAGCATTGTCTAAAGCAGCGGTTCTCAACCTGTGGGTCGCGAGGCCATCCTACTGGGGTCAAGAACCACTCCGGCACCTGGATGCACCCGCAGGAACCCTTCTTATAAGGGTTCCTGCGGGGTGACGTCGGCACCACGTAACGCGCGTACATGATGACGTTTCGGCCAAACGTCGCCACGTGACGTGCATACGTGATGACGTTTGGCCGAAACACCATCACGTGTGGCGCAGTGATGTAAGCGCCGGGGGTCGCGGTCTCATAAAGGTTAAGAACCGCTGGTCTAAAGGTTTTATTTGGCATCTGCCTTATATACTGATTTTAAATGTTCCCCTTTTTGCCTCCGCATATCCTGACAGCATCCTTGAAGGCTACTTGCACAATGTTTACATTCTTATCTGTTAGGTCGTGTACTTGGGACATATAATAGTGGCGGTGGGGAATATAATACGTACAAAGGTTAGTTACGTACAAAGGTTAGTCACGTACTCAAAAATCAAGTTTTTAGTATAACGCCCAAAATATAGGAAAAATTGTTCATTTAAAATTTTTCCGCACAAGCAGTTTTACAATGAAATTCTACTTCTGAGCATGCTCGCCTCAGTGAGTTTGAAGAGGAAGTGAAGAGCCTCCCAGAGCAGGAGAGATTGGCTTGATAGTGAGAGCAGAAGGCAGAGAGTGAGACCCCGATCAGTAAGTATTACATTATTATAGCTTAATCCAGTGATTTTCAACCGGGGTTCCGCAAGGACAACCCAGGGGTTCTGCGACACACTGGTTGATCGGCATCATTAACCAGCTCATCAGAGAGAGATCACAGCCTTGGATCCATCCTCTGTGACCCGTCGGGTATGTAGACGTCAGTGACGTCACACGAGTTATGCGATTTCTAGGGTTTCCGGGTTTCTAGGGGTTCTGCCAGAAATTTTATTACATCAAAGGGTTTCCCTGAAGGAAAAAGGTTGAAAAACACTGGCTTAGTCCCTATCAGTAAAAGGCCTCTTTCACCTTGCGCGTTTTTTGCTGTTGTTGTTTTTGCTTTATGCATTGGGATTTAGCCACATTGCAAGCCGTGCTTGTGACTGATAACGTCCCAAAATAAAGTTTTCCAATGGTAGTTGCATATTTTGGTTTGATAGCATTAGTTGCACTTTCACATCTTCAGACTTGTATGTGTATGATATAAAATGTATATATTCAGATTCAGGGGGGTTATTCTCTAAAGTCCGAATTCAACTGTCGAATTCTCAAACGGCGGATTCCCATAGCAAATCCATGACTGTGACAATTCTTCCATTGTAAAGTCGCGAATGTGACTATTTTAAAGTTGCGGTTGTGACAATATCTCCATAGTAAAGTCGCGACTGCAAGAATACGCTCATTGTAAAGACGCGACTGCCTTTAGCTGGCAAATTCACACCTTTACGCGACAATTTAGATTTTGGAGAATAACCTCCTCGGGCCCATGCAGCCGTTAATACACTTTGATAAAAAGTTGTATAAAAATCTAGCTGCATTGCAATTTTTCAGAATCGCCAAATGGCTCATTTTAAAATCCTAAGAAGCATAAACGTCTTCCTTAACAGGCCCTTTTAATTTCTCCTTATTCTGATATTCTCCTGTTCACTGGTGGACACTAATGGAAAAGCGGTATCACTAGATCACATAGGGTTAAAGGACAAATTCTGCTGTTATGTCAAATGAATTAAATGATCCAATAATGCCAGAAAAAAGAATCTGAATTTGATTGGCATGGAAGCTAGTTCTATACAGTACATGTCAAAATTTTAATTGGGAAGATGGATTCCTAAATTGCCTTGCTTTGTGTTGTTTCTTTGCTGGTTGAAGCCATCTTTTAACTGGTAAGTAAACAAACACTCTGCCTCTGGGACATTGTTTCTGTTGAACTTCAGATAATACATATTCATAAAGTGTAACATATAAAAATGAGAAATTTACAGTAGCTTCAATGACTGCATAAAAATAAACGACTTGCCAATCTAAATGGCAGTATTCATTTTCTGATGTAACTGGTCCTTTAAAAATGTATTTTTAAAGCTCCAAAGAATTTAAAATTACAGAATGTAGTTAATTAAGAATAGACAAATGCTTGAAAGTTAAGCTTTCCCCTAGACATATGAAGAGACTTACATCCACTTAGCCCTTTAATTAGAGGATTATACTTTCTCTAATTATAGGTCTGACATCCCAAAGGTACATCAGACTTACTTTCTGACCGAAGTTCTGCACCAGCTTCTATCGGAATCACCAGAAGTGGAAAAACCCCGCTAAGCCCTACAAGCAGGGAGCCAATTATAGAGCAGACCCAGGCATCCACAGACGAGAGCGTGGCGTTTTCACAAGCACGACTTCCAGGGGAACAAGCGGCACTGAAGCGGAAGACGAAAGGTACAAAGCACAGCAAAAATACTGTTCTGACCCACATTATCCTACATGGAAAAAGCAAAAAAAAAAAAAACAATTTAATTCATCATAGGGAACTACATTTTATTTCTAAATTTTAAAAGCATTCAAAATTCTGTCTACAACAACTTGTCAATTCCAAGATCTACTTTTCAACCTCAGATGCCGCTATAAGCCATTGTAAGCATTGTAAAGTCCATACATTTTTTCCACATATTTCATGATTTATCCCCAAAGAAACATTCTATTTGACTATATTGCTCTCTCCCACCACTTTCTTTATTTCTCTGCTATGACCTCCCTAAAGTATTGCTATGCAGGAGAGACCTTCTCCCTGGGCAGAATTTCAGTAACATACTGAGATGCTATGGATTTTGTCTGAAAAAAAAAATATATACAACAGTGAATTGTAACAGTTGCAGATGGGATTCTACTGAGCATGCCTGAACCACTGATTCAAGCAAGTAGCCATGAAACTTAAGAAGCTAAAATAAAAATAAAATGATAGTATTTTGTAGAGATACATATAACTATTAAAAAATTTTTTTAAATGTTTGATACATGTTAATATGCAGTGATAACTAGGATAAATCAAGGGCAAAATTCAAGATGAAACAGCACAGCAAATTTTTGCATGCTGGGGGCTTTACCCATCATGCTGAGAAGTAGCATAGATGTTTACATTTTAGTGCACACAGTGGGGTGGCATATTCTGAACATGGCGGGCTGTGCTACATTTGTAAAGGGAAATGTCATATTAACAACATTCATTAAAATGAGCAATAATTATAATAAGAGCCTGCCTGAAAGCAAGAAGTCATTACTGCAGTAAGTACACTGATTGCTAAATCAACACCCATGCCACTAGTTTAAGGAATGAATCAAACATAGTAATGGGGGCAGAATTTTGCACCCGATAATAAATGACCCCCTGGTCAGACAAGTAGGTGTTTATATTCTTCTTATAAAAGAAAAAATGACTTTGCTATTAAAGTAATATAGCAGGTCCTAGTCAATAATGTAAATTTACAGAGAAGAAAGAATCAGGGTTTCAGATTTGGGGAAGGGATAAAGATCGCTTAAAAACGGATTGTTCCACAAAAGAAAACTTCTGGAGAGGAATCCCTTTAACTGCTCTCCACTTTATCCTCTACATCCAGTCATCTTCAATCCAAGCCCTTACATACAATTACATTA
Source organism: Pipa parva (assembly GCA_019650415.1). Taxonomy (NCBI): domain Eukaryota; kingdom Metazoa; phylum Chordata; class Amphibia; order Anura; family Pipidae; genus Pipa; species Pipa parva. The sequence continues at coordinate 3,222 of WMED01017380.1, read as the reverse complement.
AAACTGTTCATTGTCTTGACATTTCAGCAGCCTCAGCAGGGCTCCAAAACAAGCCTTCAAATGCTCCGACAATACTTCTGTGATTTTAGGGTATGTGGGACAAAAAACAAGTGTGTTTTTTTTTTTGTTTTTTTTTGGGGAGTTTGGTTAACCTAGAGCTGGAAGAATGTCTCTGCAACTTTTTCCTATAGTTTAAATATGTCACTTTGTAAGTCATAACCACGACTATATTCCCCATAATAAAGTCATGACTGCGACAATCCAATGATGGAGTCGTGACTGCGACAGTAGCAAGTCTAGTGCGACTGTCTTTAACTGGTGCATTCACAATTTTACACAACAATTCGGACATAGGGGGTTATTGGCCAAAGAGTTCTTTACATACCAATGCTGAACCCAAACATTAATCACTAGTCCAAAACCTGCAAGCCTTCCTTTCACCTGATTTATTTTGTTTGGGAATGCAGACAATCGTCATGACAAGCTCAATAATAACCATGAATTGTCTTTTCATGGATAGCAAATATTACATGTGGACATATGACTTCAGCTAGATGTTGTAGTAGGCTCACCTGCGCACCTTGTCCAGAATGTAAAAATTAAATGAAAAACTAACATTTCTCCAATATTACCTGTTGTGTTCTTTGTGATGCTGAATAAAGCCTGGTTTAGCAGGATCACACAGTGCGTCTGACTTCACTATTCTGCTACCAAGTAATTAAGAAGGAAGTTGAGCTGAACCTCTTGGGATCAGTACATCTTAGGAAGATTAGTCTGGTATTAATAACACAAATCTTTCTGAAACCTAATTATCATTTAATTATTGGCATATTTTAATATTTTATAATGAGAATAGAGGAACCTGTAACCTGGGTCTCTCCTACTAGCCATCCTGCCCTTTATACCAACCACTTGACCCTCAATAAATTATCTTGCATCTTCATGAACTTTATGTCACCGCCTCTTACCTAATTCTCAAATAATCACTGCTATCTACTCCAACACATGTATTTACAATTTTACTACAAACTCACCTTGACTGAGTTGCCCACTCAAACTTAATATGCCTAATTCATGCCTACACACAAGGCTGCCTTCCCTAAATCCTCCATCTGAAAGTATACAGATTGGTCTTACTCTAGAATCTTTTATCATTAGTCATTTTAGTTCACGCTGTGTAGGCCCACCTCCATACAGACATTTTATCCCCACATCTCACACTTATTCTTACCTAATCACTGATGGTACATCTACCCTTTACTGCCCATTTAACAGATATTGTCACTATTGCACCCATCCTTGCGCTTTAGGTTTTCTCATGCTAGCTACCTAAACCCGCCTCTCCCTGCCACCTTAGGCTTAATCATACCAGCTACATAAACCCACCTCTCCCTGCCACCTTAGGCTTGATCATACCAGCTACATAAACCCACCTCTCCCTGCCACTTTAGGCTTAATCATACCAGCTACATAAACACACCTCTCCCTGCCACCTTAGGCTTAATCATACCAGCTACATACACCCACCTCTCCCTGCCACCTTAGACTTAATCATACCAGCTACATAAACCCACCTCTCCCTGCCACTTTAGGCTTAATCATACCAGCTACATAAACCCACCTCTCCCTGCCACCTTAGGCTTAATCATACCAGCTACATACACCTACCCACACCTCCCTCACCCTCCCTGGTACCTTAAGCTTTACCATACCAGATGTATACACCCACCAACACCTCCCTGCCAGCTGCTACAGTCAGGTGCCAGTCTCCTATCTCATGCCCACCTTCTGACTTGACTACCCTGTTTATCCACTATAAACACGGGATGATTAGCTTGTGGCTCCCCAGCTGTGCAGCTCCATCACTCCCTGGCTTGTGGAGTATTCTGGGACAGGTAGTTCTCAGTAGTTTCCTATCCCTGACTTCTCTATTACATTCCAACACTGACAGCTCCTGTCCCACATTCCCACCATGCACCCCAACTACCCCACCATGCACCCCAAGTATACAGTTCAATAGCCAAAATTTCCCCCCTTACCGTTGTCTGATCTCCTCTCGGTCCCTGCCATCACCAGTTGCCCACTCCCTCTCTCCGCCCCCCTTCCGGAGCCACGTGTCAGCGCATCCCCCCCCCCGGAACTATCACCCTAGTGCTGCAGATCTGGCCGGACTGAATGCCGGGCGCTTCCGGTTACTAACCCATGGGGGAATGTAAATGAGAGGGAGCTCCCGGAAATGCGCTTTATTTTTACTATTATAAGCGTGGCTCCTGTTTTTTTTTAACATTATAGTAAGAGAGACACATTAATCTTTCTGTAGTACTAGCTGGGAACTGAGTACAGTGTGTTTCAGTGTCTTTCTGATTTAATGTTTGGGGTGAAACATCAGAAGAAGCATAAATAAATGAATATGTGTCATCTGCCTGTTATCTAATTATCCCATAATAAAGAGACATATACATATGAAATGCACCTGCTATATTACTCCATTTTCTGTAGATAAGGTGCATTGGCCATACTGCAATTATTTTTAATCGGTAAAGAAGAATCACAAAAATTATCCCCTTTAGGTACAGTCCAGGAGTCGGCAACTTTTATTATCTAAAAGCGCCATTTTTCCCCCTCTTTCACAAAAGAAAAATACTCTGGAACTGCAAAGCATAACATAGTTATGTATATGTATATAGAAACTTATTCTCCTGAGGAAGCCATTTTTTTTGTATTGGCGAAACGCGTTGAGATACTTTGCTGAGATCCTGGACGAATTCTGGACTCTTTGTGAAGCGCTGCATTCTTTACTGTAATGTGAGTAACTGGTGCATTATTAAAAATTGTCATTTTGCATTTTACTATATTTGTTACCCCTCTTTTTTCCATGTCACCCATTACATTGGAGAGGTGGAGTGAATACTTTTGGAAGCAACAGAGGAATCATTTATACATTTCAGTGCTTAACAGCACTGTCTGGTGAGTGCATACCCAAAGGGGGGCTCATTGTGTACCCCAGCACAGTGTTACCAGTACAGTTATCAGCACTGTCTCTCTCTCTCTCTTTCTTTCTTTCTTTCTCTTTCTTTCTTTCTTTCTTTCTCTTTCTTTCTTTCTTTCTTTCTTTCTTTCTTTCTTTCTCTTTCTTTCTTTCTTTCTTTCTCTTTCTTTCTTTCTCTTTCTTTCTTTCTTTCTCTTTCTTTCTTTCTTTCTTTCTTTCTTTCTTTCTTTCTT
>WMED01017378.1:2155-13022 GCA_019650415.1 Pipa parva | reverse complement strand
CAAATCTAATTTTGTTAATTTGTTTTTATATGCTTTTAACATTCTTGCATCCTTTGACTTTAAAGCATCCTAATCAGGTGCACCTTGCATCTCCTTCTGGAAAAAAATTGAGATGTGTGAACCAATCAAAATAGATGTTGCATGAATGTCATGACTCCAGGAACCTCATTCCCCGATGAGCAGGATAATTATAGCACAGGTACTAGTTAGCCGGAGGCCCTCTACCATTAATCACCATCTGTCCTTACCCAGTGACAGCCACCTAACACTCTCTGCCCTTGATACATTTTGGAGAATCCATTTTGTTCTGCTTTTAATGCTTTTACTTCTAGACAACATCTAGTAAATGCTTATCTAGATTTAACAAACACATAGCACATATTCTAAATGCAATACTGCATAATCCAAACAAAGAGGTAGAGTTTGGGGCACTTGTAGCAGTGGAAGGGTTAACAAATCTCATAAGAAATGCTTATTATATTCACATTGCTGTGGTTTCTGGAAAATGCAAGTGTAGAGATTTTAATCTATATGTGTATAATCTATACAGTATACTGTATGTGTACAATCTAAATGTGTGTTTTCAGAGAGACCTTACACATAATTGGAAGTTTTAATTTGAATTGATGTCTTTGCTGTGAATTGTTAAGGTTTTTACAGTTATTTTTAGTCCTTCAGAGACTTTACAGTACCACTGAGAGAAGCTGTATTAACCATATGCTTCAGAGCAGAACAATGTCATGCCAGAAATAGATGTTATGTGCTGCTTATCTTTCCAGATTATCCTCTCTATGGTATCCAAACTGAGTTGGTAGAGACAAATTTCAACAAATCCTCAAATACTTCACATATCACACACATTCCACGTCAGTGTAGAAGACTCAGTGTAAACTAAAATGCTTATGGAAGCAGAACTGGCTGAACACCCAAGTGCTAATGTAAATGAATCTGAAGAATGAAGAAATTCATGAACACCTAAACTATTTATATTTGTTCTTGAGGAGTTTGCTCTCATAAAACCCAGCACTTCCTTTCTAAGATCTAATAAAAGCCTTTTCGTTTGCTAAGATGTGTATTACATGGTTTCATGCTAATGCAGGTGCAGATAATTTAGCATATCCCACTTTATTTACCTACCTTAGCCTAGTTATGTAACAACAAATCCACTACCTTGGTCATTCTTAGAGGCCCCATAGTATCATAGCAATGGCTTTTCCTTGCAATACTCTACGTTTAGAAGAAAGAAAGTTTCTGCATCTACATAGAAGGGGATTTTTTACTGTAAGAACAGTGAGGTTATGAAACTCTCTGCCTGAAGAAGTTGTTATGGTTAATTTCATTAAAGAGTTCAAAACTGGTTTGGATGCTTTCCTTCAGTGTAAGAACATTATAAGTTATAGGTACTGGATAACTGAAGGTGGGACCTTGATCCAGGGAATTATTCTGATTGCCATATTTGGAGTCGGGAAGGAATTTTTTCCCTAATATGAAGATAATTGGCTCTTGCCTCATGGGATTTTGCCTTCCTCTGGATCATCATTGCAGGAAAATAGGCTGAACTGGATGGATTTGTGTCTTTTTTCAGCCTTATAAACTATGTTACTATGTTACTATGTTACTATGTTACTATGTAATAAGGAGAGTTCCTATAAGGAGCAGACCTTTGTAATAAAGAGAGTCCCCATCAAAAAATTGAGGAATCCCCTCTAATGTGCTGAAGCTGCCATGTGGCTCAGTAACACATATATAGGGCGGTCTTTCCGAGTGAAATCTCGCATTGTTCTCGCAAGATTTTTTCGAGTTTTCAAGATCAAGTTTTTCCATCTCGATTTTTCACATTTTTTTCAATGGAAAGGTAGCCATACTTTACATTAGTTGCATGGCTACCATGCTATCAAAAATTTAAAATAATTGAAAAACTCAAAAGAAAATCTCATGAGAGCAATGCAAGATTTCACTCGGTAAACTCAGAAAGATGGAGAGCGGTCTTTCCGAGTTTAATAAATTTCGCCCTTATTTAGTGTGTCAATATATACACTACCATTTTTGTCTATTGTTCTATGGATAATAAAGGAAGTTACTGGGACAGATTTGTTCAGGGGCATGAAGCCCCTTCTTCTTCATTCGCTTTAGATGATCAGTTTGGAATCTCAAGTCAGCAACTTGATAACACCCACTTGAGAATTCTAAAACAAAAAAAACTGCTGAAAGGAGCAGGTGGGTGGCAGCTGTAGGAGATTGCAAGCCTACAAAATTTTGATTAGTTACTCAGAATTCTGCAATATTTCAGTCAACTCCCTGGCTTAAGAATACAACTTGCACTGCTGAAGAGGAAGTAGGCGAGAGAGAAAAGGCATTTTAGTGAGAAAGTGACTGTTAAACTGAAAGGAAAGGAAATTAGTAAATAGTATCGCTTTCTTTACTTTATTTAGAACATAAACTCAAACCTGGTACCTTAAATAAAACACAACACCAAAGGAGTGGGTACAATGGGCCTCAGCTTTATTTTCATAATAAAAAACATCAACATTTTATTGACAGAAATTAAAAGCTTGACCTGCCCCTTTTGAATAACCATTAGACACTACCCCGATGCCACCATCCTTCTCATTTAAGGTTGGGTTCAAACTTGACAGAGAAGCCATCTCCACACCAATATTAGTGCCCATTTTGTACCGTATATCTCACCTCAGAGATGCAAAACACTGTCAAATTTGTTTATGAACTCACTTTTTAGTAAATACTTAGCTAATAAATTATAGCCAACAGCGAACACAAAACAACAATGCAGACTTTTTTTTTAATTTAAGCTAGAGAGGGCAAGTGGGATCTGCTCCTCTTCTCTCACTACTGCCCCCAGGACTTCCTACTTTTCACTTTTCATTTTCTTATCCCAAACTCCTCCTATAAGCCTTTCCATTTTCTGCTCACTCCCCACCTGTCAATCACCCCTTCCACTCTGCCCATGCTTTTCTTCATTCCAGGGGTCTGTCATACAGAAAAATAAATGTATTTAACAGTAACAAATAGACAGGCATTTAACTGTTGGATACTAAACTGTTCCTTTAAATGGGGGTCTTATATGACATCTCCTTACAGCTGTAAGAGCACTCATCCCAAGGCACTGCAGATCCCCTAAATCCACAACAATACAGAGATGCACAAGAGAAATAACACATTTAAACCATATGGAAGAAATAATAGCAATTGCAGAGGACCTGGTCTCCATGGATACTATATATAAATAATAATTTTAAAATGGCCACACATTTCTAAACAGGAATTGAAGGAAAAAGGAAGAGGGTACTATTTAGGGGATGATGTTACAATAAATGAAAATGTATAGCTAATGTAGAAATAATATGTGTCCCTATTACAGTATATTACTAACTGTATTAAGTGAATAATATATCCTTTTCTATATCACCATATTCCCTAGTCCCTAGTTCATGTTGTCACTCTGTTTGCATAGAGCAGTGAATTCACATCTATTCTCCACTTCTCCATGTTTTCTTATTGATTAAATCCTGTGGAGTGGCGAATATGCAACCAATTTGGATGAATACGCTAGTTGCAATCTTATGGAGCTCTTCACATCATTTTGCACAGGTACATGTACTATTGACTAAGATGTGGAGTGGTGCGAATTAATGTAGGTGAACTGCTCCAAATTCACCTGTTTGACTTCTCCACTTCAGATTGGCAAATTGGGGGGTTGATGGCAGGGCTCCAGTGTTGTGTAAGATGACTATTCATTCAAAAGTGACAATGGCGACTGTGACTAAGTGATAACATGACCTAGGGACAAGGTGACAGAAATAGAATATTCACAGAATACAGTTAGTGGGACAGTCTGAGACTGACATCACTGCCCTTTTCCTTTTGAATTCGCCTCACTGTCTATTTTGGTGATGCGACTCCAATTGTAGTGAGGTGAATTCGGCAGGTGATTTTGGACTTTACTTAATGAGGCTACAAATGTTTGTTGTTCCTGCCTTTTGTCTATTTGAGCACTAACTTATCACTGTCTCTGGTAGTCCTGTTAGCAAGAGGTAAAAGTCATTGATCGTCATCAAGCATTTATGAGAAAGTAGTAAAACCGAGGAGACATTTGTACATACTGATTATAGACCCTCAAACACTCTTATTTTTGAACAAATGCTTGTCTCATTTCTTTACAGCTAATTAATTAACATAGCCTTCTCCCGCTAAACCCTTTTGAGTTCTTTTATTCGACTGCAAATTAAATGATTTATAAGCAAAAAGGTTACAAATGGATCTGGCATTATTGAATAATCAATGTTAAATAATGAATTTATGTACTCATTTTGTAAATTGTCAAAAACTATCAAATAAATGCATTCCATTATGCCAATTCAGCAATGCATTTGGGTTAGCTTTAATGCATGTAGCACCATTGTGTGCATAATAGTTTGTGACCTAGTGCTAATCATTCATCAGTTTTATGTCTAAAATAAGAATTTTTAACATCTAAAAGCACCACCCATGGTTACTCTAGTCTAATGACAATGTGGTTATAGACATTTAGGGGGGGATTCAGCAAGCTCCGAAGTGAGGCGCGCGTAGTGTTCGCCTCACTTCAGAGCTTCCTGAATAACCCCCTTAGACAATAGACATAATTCACCATGCGGTATTCTGATATTAATGAATTTCGTATGATTTTAGTGCCTTTGTTTATTAGAATATGTTTAGGAATCAGCCATTTGTAGTTAACTAAAATCAACTTGGTACATTGTAAAGTCACAATAGGAATGAAGACCCTGCCCCCAAAAGTTTACAATCTGGAAATAAATTTTTATTCCCATTTTAACTCTAATGACAGATTAGTGAAGTTCCCTGTAGAATTGAAGAAAACATTTTGCCGAGCTTCTTGTTCCCCACTGATCGGTAATTAAGTAATATAAATCATTGGGTTTATAACTGATTGTTAATCATTTATTTTGAACTAATTATGAATCAGTGAGGATTTTAATCAGATTTCTCATACTAGCTTGGAAAGGCACTAGTCTCGTGTACTGTAACGTGCAGAACAAGGCACACACAGTGCTCACGGAATAATAAATGTCTGTGGTTGCAATGGGAGGAGGGATTAGAGTCGAGGCAATATCTCAGTCAAGTACTGTAAAAAAAAAATGTAAAAATATGAATAGACTTTTCTACTGGCTTAGGTGCATATTGCTCACTTCCATTCAATTACTGCTCAGTCACACAGCAATATAGAGCTATTTGAATCACACAGTATAACACTGAATACATGTCATCACTGAATAGTCCTCCCATTTACTGTGCCCACCTAACTGACATCTCCTTTTTATTTCTCAGTAACCCACCTAGCTGCACTGCATATTCTTCAATAGCCTTCTTGAATGTTCATCAATTTAACTACTCAGTAATCTATTGTTAGACTTCCACTATATTGTAGGACACTAAGTAAAGCCAGACTACTACTCTATTTGAGAGTCACAAAGCAGAACTGCCCTGGTTTGTATTGATGCCCTTGGTTTTCTGCTGCGAGTCAGAACTGGAACTATGACATCCCCAACTACAAGAACATCAGACACAGCAAAAAGAAAGTATCCAAGGTGTTAAACAGATAGCAGTCAAGGCAGACAGAAAAAGTTTAATAACTGCAAAACATAGCGGAAGTCAGGGAGAGAGACACAACATGGCCAAACAAAGCCAAGGGGTCAAGAATCCAGTGGAGTAGACAAGACATGGTGAAATAAATAACAAAGGTCGATACACAGGAGATCATGAACAAGAAATGCATCAGTGGAACAGCTTATTGGGGTCTGGCAGTAAAAACTTTTAAAGAGGCATCTTGATGTAGATAGTAAGATGGTGGATCCTCCGTTCCACAATAGGATTGGTGCTGGTTAATCCTGGGGTGTGAAGTCTAAGGGGCTCTTGGTCTTCACCCTTAACTCCTGAAAGGGGGTGTGGGCTTTGGTGCAAGGGGTCTGCCAGGTTAACCGCTGCCACTGGTGCTAGCTGATAGTGATGATGGCACAGGAACACATTATATATTGTCATAATGTTTGCATGTTGCTACTGTTTTACTATATTGTTGCAGATGTACATATTATAGCCAAGTCTCAGACATATGACACCTATCCAATTGTAATGCACATTGCCCAAGAGACCACCCAAATACCCATTATTTTTATTGTCCAGGACAGTGTTTTTTTCACCTGGGCCACAGTTTCTCCTCATGGTCAACTGTTGGTCATTGTCTATTGAAAACAATACAGCTGTGGTTACTTACATTTTATATTACCATCACATAATAAAACACATTTAGCAGACATGAAGATTGCACCCATTATTACACCAACAGCATCATCATTGTCGATTTATACCAGTAAATAGTACAAAAAAGGCAAAATGAAAAACACCACTTACAACAAAGAATTAAATGCTATTTGGTTTACTATTCAAAACCAGAACCACTGGTTTAGGAAACCATCCAGTTGCATTTCAACTGAAAGAGACAATGACATTTCAACTATACTGCACTAAGTATGACCCTTCTACATTACAGTTCAGCTGATCCAGGCCTCCACTATTTTTCCCATGTCAGTCAATCCAGCTGCCACCAGTGGGGGGTTAACCTGAGGGCCGTGACCTGGGAGGTCCCCTGCTGCAAAGTTCATACCCCCTTGCAGGGGTTTCAGGGTGTAGAGCAGGGCCTCCTTGGACTTAGACTCAATGTTAACCAGCGCCAACTCCCACTGGGATCCACCTAAACCCCCTATGTTCATTATTTTTTTTTCAAGTCTACTGTTTCCTGCACTTCTGTAGGCCTTATTTCTCCCAGATGTGTACCACCACGTTCCTGTGTGTTTACCTACACTTTGCCACAGCACATCTTTGTGCCTCTAGAGGTTTACCACCTTGCACCAGTATCCCTTTGTGTTCTACATTTAGTATGCCTTAGTGCTTTTAGAGGTGTAACAGGTTCTGGGTACTCTATAGCACCTCTAGTGGTAACCCCTTGTGTTTTCCCTGGATCCATGACAATAACACATCCAATTACTCTGAAGAAAAGAAGATTATTGCTATCTAAGCCAGGCACAAATTGGTTTCTCACTTGAATTGACAGCTTTAATTTATTTTTAAAGTTCCTGGAAAGATCTTTTAGATGCATTTGATATTTATGAGAGGGAAGTAGTTAGTAAAATGAATATTAAAATAATATTTTAATACAGCATTATGAAAATACTTTTATTTTAACATTTATGATCAATTTATATTAAATTTTATATACTAATAAAATATACAGGCTTATATGTAATGCACTTATCTCCATAATACCTGGCCTCGTATTTAAGCAAATTTGCCCAAAATAGCTATGTGAAAGTGAAGTGAAGGCGCTGTAATTTCACTTAACTGAGGCAAACTTCACAGTGCTTAGACTGACACAGAAGCTCTGCCAATATATGGAAAAGGGATCAAACATCATCTCGCTCATTGCGGGAAGTGTTCTTATTGGCCCAGCAATGAACATGATGACACTGAAACCCTTTTGCGCCACCGATTTGATAAGTGAACAGAGCTTCACGCTGGCTCCTGTGTCAGTTTAAGCGCTGTGAAGTCTGCTTTGGTGCAGGGAAATTACAGCACAGTTGAGGCTGTGACTGCAACGGTTCCACTTAATATAAGATACGTTTTTAATATGTGTTTTTTTTTACCTTTAGGTCTCTTTTAAAAGAGACAATGTTACCTTAACTATTTATTTTTTATGCTAATGACGTCAATGGGCATGACATTGTCACATGTTTGATACGTTTTAATCACACTATTGTTGCTGTACTATAGTCACCAACATTACAAGTGTTTTTTACATTTATTTCAAAGTCAAAGAATTCCTAATTCATGCTGAGTTTGAAATGTTTTGACCCGTACACCAAACAGGAAATGTGCCATCGGCCCTCTAATTTGCCACTTTGAACTGGCGAAGTGAAATTGGCAAACTTATTGCAGTATGCCTAGGCAAATTCACATATTGATGCATGATTAATGATGGTGTGAACAGGTACATATCTTTACATTCATTGGAAGCTATCGTAAGCGGAATTATATATATTCTTATTTCATTTTACCATAATGTTAGATTCATTTTTCTTGATTTGTAATAATCACCTGTAAATGAATGGCAAATCAAGCTGTGGAGGAATTTCAGCAGTTGTTGCCAACCTGCTGGAAATTGGGTTAATGTAAACACAGAAGGGCCCAGTATAAAGATGCAATAGAAGTCAGGCCACAGACAGTAGGCAGGTGGCAGGAACTGTAGAGGTCAGTAGGTAGGCGGCTGAATTCATGGAGTAAACAGGATCCAGTAACAAACCTAATCATTAACATTCTATAATCAAGCACCATTTGTTTAGCCACAACCACATGATGCTGCCAAGATGTTAATTTTTAAATTATTTAACCATAAGATGACAAAGCAGGACGTAATAGCTGAAAAAATCATGGGAAAAAAAAAGCCAGTGAATTGGAAATTGGTTTCGAAGAAATAATGAGATATCAAAAATAGTTATTGACAGGACATCCCCTTTGTAAATACTGGTCAAATGTATATGTCTGAACCATTGCAAGCCAAAATATACTAACAGTTTTATGGCTTTTACTACCTGTATCTTTACAGCATAACTGTGGCTTATGTAAAGCTTGCTAATACCAATGTAATGCATTTGTTAAAATGAACCATTATTTCACTGAAAGGGATTAGGTAACCTGACTAGTTAAGAACTGAATCAGCACACTTTTAAGCAATTTCTTTTTTAATTAGGCGGAATTGGCTCATTTAAAGGATTATTAATATAATTTCTTATTTACCTATTCTCTACTGCACAAGCCATACCTTTTTTTTACATGTGTATCTGATATGTTGTAGATATTCGAGCAATGACGTTAATCGTGTCCTTTTACTTCTGACCACTCAAGTGTTATTCTTAACTGCCCCCACACACTTTATTAGTCTCCCCCTTTAATGAGTCACAAATCCAGTTAATTGGTTGATTCTTATTTCTATACTTAGCCTTTTTTCTAACAGATTCCAACTTGTAAGGGACCAAAGCCCCCAGCAGATGTGTTACTGTGTTTTATTGTTGGAGATGTGAAGTTGTTGGTGTTACCTGACACCCCACACCTTCCAGTCCTACCACCCCTTTCCTTCTCAGTGGGACAATCAGCACCAGTCTATTGCCAGAAATAAAAAAATCTTCCAGCCTCAGATTCCCAGACCAGTGTCTCCTGGAAATATGAATATATAATGTTGCAGTAAATTATGTGGCCCGCCTGAGATTGTGCAACATATGTTTTATTCTGCATAATCCTCCTGCTTTCCTGTTTAACTTCCTTTCTCTTCCAGTATAAACTAAACTAAGAGTCTGGAATGACAGATAGTTCAAATGTCCACTTTTAAAGCCCAGGCAGTAAATAACATGCCTTTTCTTGCTACATTCTAAAGCCTAATGAACTTTCCTTTCTTAAGTTTGTAGCTTTTTTTAATTTATATGTGGATGTTATCTAAGAAAAAAATAACATGTGTCTCTGATAGTGATGCATCTCACCCCCTCCCAAAATATCCTCAATATATATCCTCAATATATACCTTACAGTTCTGCATCTATTCCCATCCCATGAAGCACACACACAGTTGCTCATATGGAAACTTTTGTATATATTTATATTAACAAATTCACACTGATTCCCATGTGTCCCCTCTGCTCGCTTAGGTTATGAGAAACAGAAACAGAGATTAAAATTGTAAACGAAATAAACTTTTATCTGAGGTCTTACGACTTCTTTTGGTGGATTTCAATTTATTTTTTGCAGAGAGAAGAGTGTCAGATTTAGGATCAGATTGCTAAACCTATGAGTTTTGCCAAATGCTGGACCAAACTGGTTTGAAATAGGACATATTTATCATAGAGCTAATTCACCCAGGATATCTACCATACGTTACAACAATTTGCTCTTACTGTAGTGTTGGCAATTCTGCCTATTCACTATTTGTGTTCACATTGAGGTTGCTGTCCAATTTTTCTATCCCCTACCTTTACGTGTTGCTGTTATATACAGGCCTCCCTCTGCTTCCTCACCTGTGGCTTTTATATCTGACTATGAATCCCCAATAGCCTTTTTCCTTTATAATGATAGCCCTGCACTCATTATGGGGAACTTTAACTGTTATATTGATTCCCCCTCTCTATCTTGGCCTTCTCAATTTCTCCATTTAACTTCCTCTTTTGACCTTCACTAGTGGACTAACTCCAGAACCCATAGGGATGGTCACTTTCTAGATCTGTTCTTTACAAAAAAAGCTTCTCTCTGCACTTAACATCAGTCCCTTCCCTCTGTCAGATCATCACCTTCTTAGATTTTTTATCTCATACTCTCCTGCTTCACCTCCTTCACCTCCTTCACCCCCTAAAACGCTTATTCGCAATATGCGTGCTATTGATTGACAAGCCTTTGCTACTTCTCTGGCCTATCCATGTTCCTGCCCTCCTCTGATCCTGATGCACTGTGTACTTCCTATAACACAATTTTATCTAATGCTATTGACAAATTTGCTCCTCTGCAGCCTAAACCAATTTGTTTTAATTATCCTCTCCCCTGGCTGAATGCAGAAACCCGACTTATTATATACTGCATGCGTAGTGCAGAATGTATGTGGAGGAAATCCTGTTCCCAGACAGACTTTCTGCATTATAGGTTCTTGCTCTCGTGCCCTAACTCTTCTCTCTCCCTAGCCAAACAATCCTATTACAAAACTCTCATAAACCAAAATAAATCAAATCCTTGTTGTCTGTTCTTCATTTTCAACACACTTCTA
>WMED01017377.1:0-13022 GCA_019650415.1 Pipa parva | reverse complement strand
GGCGCAGTCGCCCGAACTGTTCGCACTACTTCGGACAATGGTGAATTCCCCCCAAAGTGTGCAATAATTGTCAACAGCTACTGGATTTATTTGTTATCAACTCACTTTTTTGATGCTATGTGTGGATGTTGCAGGGCTAGATGCAGGGTAGCAATTTCAGCAGAGTGGTCAGGCAGCTGCTAGCGCTGCAACCCTTACTGTTACTGTTACCCTTTTTGTTCCATCAAAATAAATTATTTAAATTAAAAGTAAATCATTTAGTCAACACACAGTAATACATGTGAAGTCCAGATAAGGTTTGTTGGTACACAAGGCTTTTTGTCAGCACTGTGAATGTAAGTGACCAACCCACTGCTCCCTGATTTTCAGAACCTCTTCACTGTCTTTTCCTATAATTACTATAGAACCCTCCAGCATTGCCTAGTTCTATCTCTGCTGACTGCAGTTAGTGTGTTTGTTTTGCAGGAAATCTATGTATATTGTTATTATACTGTACATTGTATACCAAGGATAATGACCTTATACAGGGTGAAATTCTGGGACGGTATGTTTAGTGAGTGCAGCAGGAAGAATCATTATAGAGGCTGTGACGTAATGAGTGTATACAGTATATAGTGGATGTGCTGCAGGGAGCGTCTATATAGTGGCTGTGATGCAAGGAGTGTATAGTGGATGTGCTGCAGGGAGGTCTATATAGTGGCTGTGATGCAAGGAGTGTATATATAGTGGATGTGCTGCAGGGAGGTCTATATAGTGGCTGCGATGCAAGGAGTGTATATATAGTGAATGTGCTGCCAGGAGCATCTATATAGTGGCTGTGATGCAAGGAGTGTATATATAGTGGATGTGCTGCCAGGAGCATCTATATAGTGGCTGCGATGCCAGGAGTGTATATATAGTGGATGTGCTGCAGGGAGGTCTATATAGTGGCTGTGATGCAAGGAGTGCATATATAGTGGATGTGCTGCCAGGAGCATCTATATAGTGGCTGCGATGCAAGGAGTGTATATATAGTGGATGTGCTGCAGGGAGCGTCTATATAGTGGATGTGCTATAGGGATTGTCTGTCTAGTGAATATAATGCGGGGAGAGTCTATATAGTGAATGTGATACTGGGACTATATATATAGTGGATGTGATACAGGGACTGTATATATATATATATATATATATATATATATATATATATATATATATATATATATATATATATATATATATATATATATATATATATATATTGTATAGTGGATATACTGCATGGATTGTCTACTGTATATAGTGAATATACTGTAATTCAGGTAGCATCTATATAGTGGATGTGCTGCAAGAAATGTTTGTGTGTTCTGAGGATTGTAAAGGTATACTGGTCATACTACAGACCTTTATTATAAATTAAACAATCTACTTTTGCATTATAGAGGGAGCCAATAGCAGTGGTTGTGTTGTACATTATTTGTTGCTGTTTCTGTTGCACATCTGCTATTTTACACTATTCCATACATCATCCATCAGTTTTACTTGTTCCATTTGATTCCGGTCACTAGTTTTATGTCTCCTGATGTGATAGGTCACTTATTTTAACAGCCGTTTGACTCTCTGATCATTTGTTTTGATGACATGTTGCTTTCTAGGTCACCTGTTTTAGTGAAGTCCTTCTGGCTTTCTTGCAGGATCGATGAGGTTTCTCCCATCTTAGAAATACTTCTCCCAGATAAATCATTATTTTGTTTTGTTCATTTCTCAGTGGTTTAAAGCCTCAATAGAATTTGTGCAATTTGCATATAATTAACAGATGTGTTCATGCAGTGTGCAGCCAGATTGTGCTGCTGTGGTAAATATACTAATTGTAGCTGGAGAATGTCTTTCAGTTCTCACTTGTTTTATTTCCAGATTTTCACAAATTCAATAATAGTTTAGAGTCATTCAGCCCTTTGTGCTTTTACTATAGAAAGTGTATTAGGACGGTGGCAAGTGAGATGGATGCTCTGTAATGATACTCTTTAAAATGGTTGCCTAATGCTGCTGCATTCAAAATACCCGCTTGATAATAATTGATTTTA
Organism: Pipa parva; assembly: GCA_019650415.1. NCBI lineage: Eukaryota > Metazoa > Chordata > Amphibia > Anura > Pipidae > Pipa > Pipa parva. The sequence goes on along the minus strand of WMED01017377.1, from coordinate 10,959 downwards.
ACCTTATATCTCTATGTATGCTTTGGCTCTCTGGGAAGTAGAATGGCCAAACAAATGGGGGTTATTCATCAACATGGGCAATCATTTACAGAGGTCTAGTAACCCATAGCAACCAATCAAAAATGTGTCTATCAGAGTATTAGTTTCCCTATAACAGTGAATGCTAACAGCTGATTGGTTGCTATGAATTACTAGAAGTCTAGAAAGACTGCTCCGATGATGAATTCCCCTGATCGTACCCTTACCTGAAAAATAGCATCTTGAATAGATGTTATTTTTAATTTCAGTATTATACCTGTACCTGCTGAACTTGAATTAGAGGATGGTCCTTTAGCATTTGTACATGGATGATAATTGCCTGTTACATTTCCTGTTATTTGTGCTTGTGTGCCAATTTTCGAGCATTTTCTAAAAAATGTGCTTGGGGCTTTTGAGCATTTGTTAGGGAATTTTTATAGCAATACCTCTTTTAGCCTTTTTAACATGAAATCTTTAAAATGTACACAAGACTTTTGTGTTGCTGAATGGGTTCTATGTTTATACTGACATAAATTGTATTATTAGAATGTAACAATCACAGAATGAACAGTTTCCTAGAGAAAGTATTACAGCATAGTACAGGTATATTTTCCTACACACTTTGATACTCAGCTAGCACACTATAGTCTAAGCACTATTACAGAGAAACGCTGTCATTCTTTCCAAACTTCCTCAGTTCATTAACCCAGTAAGAATGATTTGGTGAGGGTAATTTTGCAATTATAAAGCTTATCGTGGCTTGTGGTAATGAGCTAAGTAAACAAGCATAATTTAGTTACAATATTTACAGAGCAGCATGATGTGCAAGGGGATGTTTGTTTAAAACCTGAATAAATTACATGATTAGAGACAGATAAAAGGAAAAAATCATTTGGAGTAGCAATAAAACTTCAGTGATATGAACAGGGCACAGAGCATGAACATCTTCTATGAGGAGAGATTGTAGGCAGCTGCAAAAGGTTCCACAACCCTTTATATACCAAGAAAAAACCTGCATGCCCTACATCTGTAAGTAGACAGGGCTGCCAACAGGGGGTCCTACCAAATTAGCAAATTAGGGGAGTCCAGCCACACAGTAAACTTCTGAGTATTGTCCAATAAAACAGTTGAGCTACTGGGCACTGAACAATATAGCTTGACATTTGACAGTGTAAAAATATATTAGGGGGGCACCATTGGTCAGGTTGTGGGGGCTTCATAAATTCTAATGTCAGCCCTAAAACTGGAAGCTTGGTTGTTTAGCTTCATTTCCCACTTAGATATTCAGATGTACTACCCCAGACAAATGTGCTATTCCAAAGGAAAACAATGCAGCAACCTTGATAGTATGTACAAATCTTCTTGAGAAAGGTCAAATGGAGTAGATGAACATGGGATAACAAAGAGGTTGGCAAGCCCCTCATCCCACTGAAAAATGGTGCACAGACACATGCTGGTAGATTGCAAATAGCTTTGTCAAAGAGAGCAGCAATGGAACTAACAAATGTGGAAGTTACAACATTACGACTGTGAAAGGATAGGACACCTAGAGGGTCATTCATTAAAAGGGCACATCACTAACATTTGTTCAGTAACTTACATTTTGCATAATCCAGCACTCTGTGCCCTTATGCCTTCAATAAACTCTGCATGCTAATTAATATATTTACACCAAATTAAAAGACATGTGAGGCCACTGTTAAGTCAGTGGAGAGTTCCATATGTAGACCTGCTAGGACTCCATTCCTGATGACTGTGTAGATAAACTTCTGTTGTAAACGAGTCTCCTGAACAAAGATCATGTAAAAAATAATTTCCTCTAGGTTCGCCCCATTTCAAAATCAATAGCTGACATGTTTTCATTTACTACTATTCTATGGCTCAGTATTCTGAGATGATTGATGTCATTGCTACAAGCAAACTTTGCTGTAAATGGTTCTTATCTTTTTTAGCCACTTTACAAAAGTAATTTGTGCAAGTCCAAATAAATTGAATGAAATTGATTCAGAAAAGAAAAGCGTAGTTTAACTGCAATGAACTTAATCATCTCCCCTGCTCTTCTGAAGCATTATTTTATCATTGTTCCATGTTTCTTTACACTCAGCCTCCAGCTGCATTTTTTGAATATGAACCTAAAAATGAGCCATATCACCATACACAGGATTCTTATTCCCTGTCTATTACCCTGGAAAGATTTGCATTCAGCGAGATGGCATTTCATTCAGGTGTATTGATTTAGCCTGCATCTCATTGAGTGAAACCTTAACTTTTTCATTAATGAATAGTCTACCAGTGAAACAGGCACAGTATGTAATTCTTGCATGGGTAGGAAACTGTCTAATTCTTTGGGAAGTTTGTTTTCGAGAAGTAGAATTAGTATCGTTAAGATAACCACACACTGTAAAAATGATTTGTATGTATAATTGTATTTATAAAGTGCCACAAATTTACGCAGCGCTGTACAATTCAGCAATACAAGTATAATACAGACATGGGAGAAATGCATTACACAACACAAGTATAATGTCACAAGGATACATCACTTCATTTATCATTTGATTCCATTTGGACAACAATAACACCATATATAGTAGACGTGAACAGTCATTTTAAGTGCTTCTCAAAATAAATATTCATTTGACTTACAACAAGTTTATAATAGTTCCTTGACTGACACGGAGGAACGGCTATTGATTGTAACTTAACCATCCATGTGTGCAGTCAAGCTGTAGAAAAAAAGTATGTTCTACAGCAAAATTAGACTGTTTGGGGCATATTTACTGATACAATTTTGACCATATTGATTGCTTTCACCCCATTTTGCTGTCAGCTTTTGCTTCCATGTATTTTTCGATTTCCCTCATTGTTAAAAGATGGATAAAAATGTTTCCCTGTCAAAATAAATCATTATCAGTTGTAGCAGACTAGGATAAAATGTTACTGGCTTTGTGTGAAGTAGTTGTAATATTTATGATATATTTTTTTATTTAGTATAACATTGTGTGCAACATACTGGAGCAGCATATACTGTAGTATAAAGAAAGCAGCAGCCAGTTCTGGAAGAGTTCATCTAGAAATCTCTCCTGTGTCTCAGGTGAGCGTGAGTTAGTATTTAAGGGGTTTTATAGAGAATATGCCTCTTAGTAAAAATGTTCACTCTTCCCCAGCTTGCTGGAGGGGAGGTTCCACCCAGTGAGAGAAAATTCTGTTTGTTAAAGAGTACATGGGGGTAGGAGACCTCTAGGTGTACCCTACGGCAAAAGTTGTCCTGCACATCTATTGCTATAGCTATGGTCCTGAGAGAGTGAAGACATTCCTGGGGTAGACGGCCCAGAAGAACACTGGCCCAAGCTTAGAGGTAAGTATAGGGTTAGTTTCTGTTATAGGGTACAGTAGTGCGTGCCAGCATAGACGCTAGAAGAATGACAGCCCAAGATCGCAACAGGAGTAAGTGAAGAGGTAGCCCCCAGAGAGTGAGGTGGACATCCCGCTCTCAGTCAGGGTCCTGAGGTCAGGGCCAAGGCTTTCCTATTCCCTGTGTTCCTTTACTGCTGTGTTATGTGGAGATAGACAAGATGGTGCTGTTGGATAAAGACTGCTGTTTCCAGTATCAGACGCTGTTAAGAGGTGACCAGAGCATTGGTGCCGGTGTTGTGAGTAAAACAACTGTTTATTTTGTTCTGACTTTTTCTCATCATTAAACTGTGCTTAAGGAAAACAGCGGCCTAACTGTCTGCTTGGTTGTTAAATAGGTAATTTTTGTTATTCTTTGGGGTTTCACTGGCTAAACCATGCTACCTGCTTCTCAATCATTTGCCAAGTTCCCCACACAATAAATATCGATCTTTTAACAGGGCCACACTTTGCAATGCTTTTCTGTGAGGGTTCCTTCTATTACAGATCAACACTAATATCTCTTTTTCTCTTGATAATTATTTTGGCTGATAAAATTGTTTTGGAACAGTTTAGCAAACAGGATAAAATAAAATGGCGATATTTTTAAATATAGGCTCTTTCTCCAGCATTAACTACTCAAAAACTTTTCAATTTTAGCAAATTCCCCTCCGTATTGCCATGTTTTCTGAACACTGTATTGTGAGTTTTTTTTTTAATGATTCAGAACACTGGGACATTATATTAATTCCCAGCCATAAAATATAAGTAAAGAATAAGAGCAAGCAAGCATGATGGGAGCTTTTTGTTCCTTATATTGCCTATGACCATTTTCCTAATAACGTTTTCCTTAAGTAGATGAATGGAACTTAGAGAAAACCTGTCAATTCTGCCCATCTTTTACCTGGTAGCAAAGAGGAAAGGTAGAACACTGGGTGGCAATTGATTTGCTTAAATCTAAGGATAAGAAATCAAGTATTAAACAAAACAGAAATATGATACTGTTGTTTGAATTAATTTCAGTAGAATGATTACTCTTTCATTATACAGTACTTCCCCTGTTATGAAGAGCCATTTTGTGTGAACATTAAGCGATGCGCCATATTTGGCATAACATTCTTCAACAATTTGGCTCTTCCCCCTCCCGTCTGTATGCGTGACCCCTGAATGTCTGTATAGAACCCTAAATATGTGACTACCATTTTGTAGCAGTTTCAGTGTGAATTGTTTTCCATAGGTCGCTTCTTTTCAGTATACAGATGAACATAAAAGCAGCCAAGAATTTGTCTTTTGTGTGAGATTGGCTGCATTTGCATATAAAAGCTCAACCGGATATTTAAGAGTGAGTGAATCATTTAGAAAAGATGATTTTCAGAGAAATTGGCAAGTTCTAAAAGAAAATGCATTTACATACTATTAGATGTCTTTTTCTATTTGCCACATGTTTTTCTGCCTCAAGTGATTTGATAATCAGGACAGAGAAGTGAGGTCTTGGTAACCGCAGAATAAGGAATGCAGGGGAAATGGCAGTGCCGCTTTCCCATCACATCCTCTTACTGGAAACCATACAGCACAGAAACAAAAGGAGTGGCAAGATAACTGGTGCAGGCTCAAACTTTAGAAAGGCTTGTTGGGCATATTCATTAAATCGCGTAAAGGTCTGAACTTGCATTATTTTGCCACTTCCTCATATCTTCATATTTCCTCATTTTGACAATTTAATTCACACTTTGATGATTAAGCCCCACAGCTGCTTCCCCAGCCATTCTGTGTACAGGCTTTTCCTGTATAGTATATTGCCAATAAGCCACGCCCACAGAGTGACATCACTCACTATACAGAGAGCAGGCTCTTGTTTGTAATCCCTCTGCCTTGTCTTTATATACAAAGCTTGTTCCTAACCCTGAGCATGCACAGATCAAAGCTGTTTGACCACCATTATGGTCAGCTGTGGAGAGAGGAAGTCAGGGAAAGGATGGGGGCATAACTACATACAGCAGAGAATACATTCACAGAAACAAAGCAGTTACAGAGCGATATTGAGTTCTGCTGATTTAAGAGGTGAGTCAGGAGTTTCTTAATCAATATTTTTCTTGACAATAGGTAAATGGGGCTCTTTATAGACAGAGTTTACATACCCCTTAATGATAAGATGATCCACAGTTTACAACTCCCCACAATTCCCTGTGGAGTCAGGTTCTCCTGCATTTACACATTTCCTGTGTCCAGGTCAGCTTTCTCCAGGGAAGAAGTGAAGCGCCTATAGGTTAGAGAATGGTGACTGAAACAGTAACCAAACCATGTGCCAGGGATTCTTGACAAATACAAGTGAAGTCCACCTAGGGAAATATCAAATGAGATTTTGCGTGCAGCAGGTGTTATAACCGGACAGTGTTTTTGCTGGTATCACCTAATTAAAAAGTTTTTATCAACATGACAATTGTTACTTTTTGATACGTATTTATTATATCATAAAAGTTGTTTTTTCGACTGTATATAAATCAGTGGAATTCTTTATAAATTATCCCCATATTGATTTCCATCATTACTAGGTTCATCATATACAAACACCAAATTGTATATAATAAAAAAGCATGTCTTTCCAATTTTTTCATCTTTTTTTTTACCAGTCTAACAGGTTTCATCAATTATTATAAGAACTTGATCAGACACTGGTTGATGGATTTGTCCACTTATATGTCTATACAATAGAAACAAGCATTTCAAATTATTATATCAGACAAGTTTTTACTCTGTCCTTCACACATTTTTGAAAAAGTAATGATTTCTGCTTTATCAATTGTGGACTTTATCAGTTTAGTTCACACGCCAATAATTACATGTAACTGCAAGGTAGCCATGACAATGGAGAAACTGTTGCCATGACTATGAATGAGGCCTATCTCTGTCTCCACAGCCTGCACTAAAGTGATAATGGCCCTACTCATTTCAATTTAATTGAACTTTAAAATCATATTTTTTTTTGTAAAAGGAGAAAATGAATTTCTCCTTTTCTTGAATATACAAATAGAAGATTTGCAGATTATGTGATGCAGATAATCTAGTCAGCAGATGGTCTTTTTCAAGGAAAGTAAAAAAAACAAAGAAAAAACTAATAACCAGCAGGCTACTGTATTTATTTTTGACACCTGTTTGTATTCAAGAAAGGATAAATCCTATTACTTTTAACAACAATCTATGAAAATAATGTTTCTTTATTTCCCTTGTGTAAAGCACATTATACTGTAGGTAATATTGTTTGTAGTTAGTAAACAACATTAAAAACCTATTTTTAAACATAAACAAAAATTGCCCTCTGCAAAAACCGATTCCTGTTGTTTTTCCCTCCAGAAATGACACAACAGTTGGCTTTTTCTAAGTGTGTGCTAACAGTAATATTAATGACACACTGTACAGTAATTCATCACTGTATATCTGTCAGTAGAGTTTCTTGTCTAAATGTCGGCCAGTACAACACAGAAAGATGGGAATCCCTTGCTTCTCAAACAATATTCCCCTGCACTTGAGTGACTTCCACATCTCTGATCTTTGTGAAGCTTTATGTAGTTAATGCCTGGCTGGCTGGCTTATATTATATGCTATCTATCTGAAAAATGCTGTTTTTCCAATATACTGCATTCTTTCCATTTAATGTGATTGATTGGAACCCAACACACTTGAACTGATGAATGATCATTTGGGTGAAAGGTAGACAGAATGGCTGCCAGATTTGATGTGTTAGGTGAAGAAGCTCTGTGTTTTACAGAATGATAGTATATATCCCTGATAGCTTTACTGGTAATTGAAAATCAGATCTTAATAAACTGGATACAGGAAGCAAGAGGTTGCTCACCTTGGAATTCATTTTTATTATGTTTTTACTCTACCATTCTGCAATTGGTCTTTATATTTGAATTTTTTTTTTTTGGTATAGAACTACATTATTTCTTGTGTATATTACCCTAGCAATCAGCCACTGGGTGAAATAAAGACTGGAGGAGCCATAATACAGGACCTGTTAAAAATGAAAAACTTATCTATAGATAATTCAACAAAATTTTAAACAACAAATCTTTCAAACATGGATACAAAATTATTCCATTTTTTATTGACCTTATCAATATTATAAACGTCATGGTGTCTGCCATGTTAGAATTTGTTTGGTCCTGGTAAACATGCACGCAAGACACAAAGCGTAGAACACCAGCTTATCCTAAAGGTTTCTCTTTGCAAAAGTGCTGGTTTGGTCCGGTGATCTAGCTATGGATTCTGAAGGCATAACTCCAAGGGCGAAATTTACTAAGGGCGGATTTAGTCCGCCTGAAGTAAATTTCTGATCGCACGTGCGATATTTTTACCGCACGTGCGGTATTGCGCTCGATTTGCGATTGCACGATTGCAATTGCGCTCAATTTGTGATCGCACGATCGCAAATCAATCGGAATACCGCACGTGCGGTCAGAAATTTACTTCAGGCGATCATTTCGCCCTGAGTAAATTTCGCCCCAGAAATCTTACATAACTCCAGAAATCTTACAAGCAAAAGTTGTTTCCCTTTTTTTAAAAAAATCTGTAGATAAAGGGGTTATTCACTAAAGTCCGAATTGTTGCGTATAGGTGGGAATTCGCCAGATAAAGACAGTCGCAATAGGCTGCTACTGTCACAGTCGCGTCTTTATAATGAGAATATTGTCGCAGTCGCGTATTTATTATGGGAAAATTGTCACAATCTTAACTTGAAAAAATTGTTGCTACTTTACAATGGGGAAATTGTAGCAGATTTGCTATGGGAATCCGCTGTTTGTAAATTCGACAGTCGAATTCGCACCTTAGTGAATAACCCCCATTATAGACTTACATCTTAGGCCTGACAGTGGGGAGGGAAGCCTATTACTTCTCAGGAATACAGTATTGTATTGTTAATGAAAGGTAAGTACATTGAAATATTAAAGATCACTGATATTACTGTATAATAGACTTAGTATACCAGTGATATCATAACACTTACAATGGAAATTCTATTAGATTACTTTTTTAATACTTTCATCTTAGCCCAGTGCTGGGACAATGTTTAATTGCGCCCTAGGCGACAATGCCTAAATGTACTTCAACCCCCACCCCCCAACAGTCTCTCCTCCATTCTGCCCCACACAGTGCAGCAGTAGCCCTATATAGTGCACTACAGTGCAGCAGATATAAAGTGGTGCAAGGTAGTGTGTAGCTCTGCAATTTTGCTTCTTCTCATCCACCCTTTCTGCATATTGTGGTGCCCCAACCTTCACTTTCCACATACTGTGCTGACCCAACCCCACCTTTCGCAATACTGCGCTTCCCCACAGCCTCCCATTCCCCTTACTGCACTGCCCCACAACACCCACCATTCCCCAAACTGAGCTGTTCCAACAACCCCAATCCCATACTGTGCTGCACCCATAACCCCCTCCCTCCCTACTGTTACCTACTACCTGCCCTCTAAAGGGGGGGGGGGGTGCAATCTTGGTGCTTGCTGCTCCTCTCTCTCCTTCCCCTCCTTTTCCTGGTCCCTACTTAGTTTTTTCCTGACCTGGATCTGTCTGCTCTAGTGCTTACCACTACTACATCGATCCTCCCCCCGGTGGTGCCTTTAACTTTCAGTGATCCAGTCACTGGAAGTTAAAGGAAGCTCTGGGGAGTATTGATGTAGTGCTAAGCGCTAGAGCAGACAGAGCTAGGCCAGGGAAGAAATAAGTAGGGACAGGGAAAAAGAGGGAGGGGCGGGCAGCAAGAAAGCACCCCCTCTTCAGCAGTGCCCTAGGTGACTGCCTACTCTTCTGCCCAGCTCTGTCCTAGCCCATATATTTTATATGAATCACCCTTTAAAACACTGCATGTTTTTTTGGATCTTGTCACATTATGGGGGGAATTCACTATGTTCCGAAGTGAGGTGCGTAGTGTTCGCCTCACTTCGGAAGGACTGAAATGCGCATGCTGATGTCCTGCACGCGGACATCAGCACGTGCATTAAAGGGATTCCCCTCCCGGCGAGAGCACTCGAGTCTCCTTGCTGGGAGGGGAATCCCTTTAATGCGCATGCTGATGTCCGCGTGCAGGACATCAGCATGTGCATAACCCAATGTGCGAAGTGAGTCGAACACTACGCGGCTCACTTCGCACATTTGTGAATAAGGGCCTATAAGTGTTAATACTGAGTGTAATCAGAAGATGTGTGGCATGTGACTCTGTTACCTTTCTGTATGAAATATATTCACTGTAATGAGAAGCAAATTACAAAAAGTGGTCATTGTGAAAGCATTCATTTAACCCATTAGCACCAAATAAGGTACCAAATTGATTTGCTCTCTCTGCTTCAAGGCTTTGATGAAAATAAATGATAAAATAAGTACTGAATCTAAAGATTTTGCATCCTTCAGCGAGATCCCAGACGGGTGGTTTTGTAAAGCCACCAACAGTCTCCATGGAGCTGTCTTCCAATAATCTGTTAATGTTCTTTCCCATTTATGTTACAGAGTGAAGCTTTGCTTTAATACAGGCAGCAGGGCTTGCCTTCGTTCATCTGCATCAAGCTGTACATGCCTTTTACTAATGCAAATGGTAGAAAGTTCATGATTTAATAGTATTGTAGCCAGTTATTCTTTGCAAAAAAAATATAGCAATGAATTTTTCTAGAGTGTCTTGTGCATACCACATGGACAGCACTGTTAACCAATAATATCTTTTTTTTAAAAGGGACTATTTATGTAGAGGATTTTTTTCATAGGTTTAAACTTCAAACAATTAATGTTTAGATTTAAAGGGCAATAGTGAACTCATAAACTCTCTTTATTCTCTCAAGTTGTGATTATTGATTTTTTTTTCCCTTTCAATGATTTTTAGACTCTGAGGTAAACAAATATATATCATATTCTTCTATTATTTACCAGCGTATTGCCACAGAAAAGGTTCATTTGCTCAGTGCCTTGCTCTTAAAAACAGATTCCCATTTGAGAAGCTGAACATTCAGGAGCTCTCAGCTTCTGGTACAATCATCATTCCTTAAATTAAGATGGGCTGCAAGTCAGGTCCATGAATTGTGTGCCTGGGAAGGGGGAATATCACAGTTACATTGCAAGCTTTAACTAACTATACTGCCATCTTCCTAGCTATGTGCTCAGTAGACCAGTTACACTGACCAGTATCACTCGTCAGTTTACACTAGTTGCCTCAATCAATAATCCCTTTATACCATTGTGTAGTGAGTATCACTAGCCGTCTTACACTAGCTACCTCCATCAATAATCCCTTTATACCACTGTGTAGTGAGTATCACTAGCCAGTTTACACTAGCTGCCTCAATCAATAATCCCTTTATACCACTGTGTAGTGAGTATCACTAGCCATCTTACACTAGCTGCCTCAATCAATACTCTCTTTATACCACTGTGTAGTATCACTAGCCATCTTACACTAGTTGCCTCAATCAATGATCCCTTTATACCACTGTGTAGTGATTATCACTAGCCAGTTTACACTAGCTGCCTCAATCAATGATCCCTTTATACCACTGTGTAG
>WMED01017376.1:0-13022 GCA_019650415.1 Pipa parva | reverse complement strand
TCCTCCCGCAGTGTGTATTGCCTCCATTCCATTGAGCCCTTTTTAAACCATTGAGTCTGGCGCCAAACCATAATGAGGCGTCGGGTGTCATGAGGCGATCGCGACATGACGCCACGGCCTCTCCATCAACGTCATGACGTCATGACATTACCACGTATCACGCAACGTAATGACGGGGAATTTCATAGAAAGAAATTGTGTCTAGTCGGAGGGAATACCTACAAGCTGGCAGATAATATACATGTAACCTGCTATTCCCCCACATAAACAGGCAATCAAAATAAAAATATAGACTCAAGAAATTCTGTACCAATATATATACAACACTGTAAACAAAATAAATCCATAAATGTGCATGATGAAAATAGATAGAAAATAAAGTAAATATAAATTATCATAAACCATATTAGGATGTCAATATTGTATTAATTGATTGATAAAGAGAGAGAAAAAAACACAAATATTTGTGATAATGAACAGTCCTCCAGGAAAAGTGCTTCTTCACTTGGGGAGCAGTAATTCTTGCAGTAATGAACCACAAGAAATCATGAATAATGATCCAAATAATCAAAATGTAGGCAAAAACGTGCTGTAAATGTAGAAAGTAATATCCTGCTGTTTTAATTTCGGAATATCCAGATGCTCAGATATATTGATCAAATGAAAAATCTTCATTAATTCCTTGTGGGGATCTTGAATTTAAGTTGTACATCGATTTGGTTTCGGCTCTCAACAATTGCTTATTAAGATCTCCCCCTCTTCTTCCAATCGCAACTCTTTGGATACTGATGCATCTAAGATCTTTAGTGTTTCCACTGTGAGAAAACAAAAAATGAGAGGCAACAGAAGATAATTGTATGGACCCTCGATGATCTCTCTCTGCCAACTTGATGTTTGACAGATGCCGGCTCTATCTCTCTTTTAACTTTTGACTGGTTTTACCTACGTATAACTTTTGGCAGGGACATGTCAAAGCATAGATGCAGCAAGTGGTATTGCAATTAATAAATTCATTCATTTTGTACGTTCTAAGATTCATGGTATCTGATATCTTGTCAGTTTTCACAATAAATGTACAAAATTTGCAATAACCACAAGGGTATAATCCCACCAAACAATAACCTCTGTTGAGAGTATTTTTAGTATGTTCAAAATGACTATGAGTTAATAAACTCTTTATCGATCTACATCTTCTTGCTGTGACTACTGGGTGCCCTGCCACAAAATTAATCAATAAGGTGTCGGATTTTAGTATGTGCCAGTTGTTATTCAGAATATGTTTAACCTGATCCCACTGGTTGTTATAAGTAGTCACAACTCTCACTAGACCATTTTGTGTGCGCTTCTTCTTATAACTGTTCACCAGAGTATTATTTTGGGTCAGTTTATTCACATATCTCTTTGCCTTATTGATGACAGACTTGGGATAATTACGTGCAATGAAACGGTTCTCCAATTCCTGACACCTGACGCGATAGTCCATATCGGAGGTGCAGTTCCTCCGGACTCTGAGGAACTGCCCCTTCGGGATGGAATCACGCAGGTGTACACGATGGAAACTGTCATATGACAGTAAACTATTAGTGGCAGTTGACTTCCTGTAAAGGTCAGTGAGGAGGAAACCATAAGGTCCCCGCCTAACCGACACATCCAGGAAGTCAAATGCCATGTCTGAATAATAATACGTAAGTCTTATATTTAAATCATTATTATTCAAAATTTCCAAGAAGTCCAATAATATGTCCTTGGACCCTCGCCAAAGGAAGAACACATCGTCGATGTACCTGTACCAGACATTGACGTGTGCTATGTAAAACTCCAAATCCTTACAGCAAATGTGCTCACGCTCCCACCAACCTAAAAATAGATTAGCATATGAGGGCCGCTATGTCCTCAGTATATTTCATATGTATTTAATTAATTTCTAATAATAGTTTATCAAATAGATTAAGAGAGAAACACTACTCAGAGAAATTAATTAAAGATTCGTTCAAAAGAGCATCAAATATTCCGAGACAAGAACTTTTGACCAATGAGAGGAAGGTGGAACAACAATCTTACAATTGTGTCCCCTTCGTTATGAAATATACTGAGGACATAGCCCAAGTTAAAGGTATCATCCGTAAACATTGGAAAATTCTGAGATTTGGTTGCTGTATAATGCTTGCTCACTCTATGTGTTTGTGAGTACATTTTAATTCCTTTTATATTAAAGAAGTTTTAAATGTGTTACGCTATGATGGATTCCTTTCCTATTTTCTTGTAACATATGTTTGACGCCATCAAAGAGATGTGCCTTATCCAATAAGGTTTTGGAAATTACTCTGTTAATCAGTGGAATTTTATACGGAGAGAGTCACTACGTGGATCTTTGTTGAATTGATTACATGTGTGGTCATCTCTTGGATTTGGTGAGAGTTCTCATTATCAGAGCGTTATAACACGAACAAGATCACTTAACGGTGGAAAAGCTTTCAGTTCTATATCATCACAAATATATTTTCATCACTCTAGTTTATGAAAAATTATTTTCTTTACGGTGGTCGTTTATTCAATCTATTTTTTTAATTTTAAAAGTTAATGCACTATGGTGTGTTTGCTTGTTCGCTTTTTCTTTCAGGAATATACTTCTTTGTTTTCTTCGCTTGCCTGAACTCAGAGCTTCACTGCCAAAAATCTTTCAAAAACATCTCGCTCTTCTCCATAGGTTCTCAATTATGTGGCCTGTGTCATCTGTGGCCCACAGGCCACCAGAATTTCAGACACATCCTTGGGACACCAGAGAGCAGTATGAGGGACAAGCATGACCACCAAGTTGTGTAGGGTGAGCCTCCATAGAACATGCAATGGCAGACATGCTGAATTCCCTGCATCCTTACCTCTAGCACCTAGTACCTCAGAGAGGGCTACAGGTCTGTCATGTTCCTACTTGTACCTGCAAACGATGGCATAGGGGTTCAAGATGTAGCTATCTGAGCTATTGAGTTACCTCAATCCAAACATGTGCAGCCGGTACTCTTCAGTTTCATATCCCTTAAAACAAAGTCCACTCCACACAATCACGGTTTTGGCAAACGTTTCTGCTATTTACTTCTCTTCAACAGGTTAAACAGCAACAAACCATTTTCCACCGATTCAATTCCATATCAATACAACACTTTCCCATAATTCCACATTTCCTACATGCAGTTCTTTCCATGGGATCTTTCCTCTATTCCAGACTCCCAAACATCACTGGAGTATACAAGTCCTGGCCCCTTAGGCTTAGCACCTCTGAGAGTGTGCTTTATGTCCCAGCGGCTCACATGGCAACATCTTTACAGGTCACTTGCTACCCATAGACCCCCACACATCATTTCCTGATACACCTCTCTATACCTTTTCCCCAGAGCTACTTCCTCTCCAAAGAGTTTGATACAATATATTTTATATAAACAACTGAGAACATATTTACATATTAAATGCTTACCTTTCTCCAGCAGGTGGTGCTGCCTACTCATAAATGGCACTAATCTCATACCCAAAGGGTACAAACATAAAGAGGGCTTTTGGGGTTAAACCTAATACACATTCCAATAATTTATTTTAATTTAGTAGTGTATATTCCTGCACACTACACACACCAGCGTTGTCCATAGATAAGGAAGTGGTGTTCAATTGCAAAGCAGAAAAAAAATTGTCAGGGGGCGGAGCATATTGAATGCAGCCTATGAAATTCTAATTTTTTCTATGTACTGCCCCCATTTACCTTGATGAGTTTGAGACCCCTGGTTTACCCAATGGATGCCACCTGTGGTACCAACAAATGTACAGTATTGTCTTCCTTGTACATAAATTAAGAGCAGTAATAAAATACCAGAAGCTGAAGCAAAGGTTAATAGTGCAGAATCCAATAGTAGTGTGGTTTTTATTGTTTTATTTGTACAATGTCATATTACATGTTTCATGCTCTACTGCCTCTTTTTTTTTTGATTTTTGGGGAGTGCACTGACAGGCTTATGACTGGTTTCTAATGAGTAGAAGGTGGTAGCAGCCGGTCACTGGACAAACTTGGGTAGCATACAGACCCGAAGGTGCGGAGCCTAAGGTAACCCCGGTATTCACCCAGAGCCCCCGCAAGGAGATTAGGACTTAGCTGCAGAAGGAAACGTATGTCGTGGCCCTTAGGGCTGTAGTCCAGAGTGAAGTACAGCAACGGCAGCAGAAAACAAAGTCAGAAAACAGGCAGAGTCAGGGATGGCAGCAAAGGGTTGAAGTCTGGATGACAAAGCAGGGTCATGGCAGGTAGCAGGCGAACTATAACTTTGGACAGGCCGAGGTCAGTAACTTTTAATCAGAATAATAACTTAAACACACCCAGGAACACTTATGGAGTCCTATATTCGGGCGCCGGTACTACTGACAGGCTCCTTTATATAGCAAGGGAGCCTATCACATGACCACGCTGAGCCGTGTCATAAGTGCATGACCACGATTTGCACGCCTGTGACGTCAGCGCGCACATGCGACGTTAGCGCCAGGGAAGAGAGAGCCTGGCACTGGAGAGAAGGGAGACAAGTAAGTAAAATTCCTAACATGCACTTCACTTTTTAATTGATGGAGGCTGGTTTAGTCTAAGCTACTACTTTGACTGTACAATATTTGCATTTGCTTCTGCTTCTCTTGAAAAACTAGGCCCTGGCATGCAAAGAAGCATTATTACAGTACCATCAGCCCTTCTGCTAGTGTGCAAGTTCACATGAGCAGAGGAGAATTCCAAGAAGCGTGACCATCAGCTACAAAGGGAAAGACGTCATGGTGGAAAACCCAGTCATTTCATTTTCTTTTTTTGCAAAAGTAAACTTTATTTCTTGTTAAAGATATTTTAGCACATGCATCCTGGTCTGTAAACAGAATACTGTAGTAGCTGATTCAATCAGGGTTATAGAGGGAGTCAGCTTCACATTTTCCCCATAAAATAAAGTAGGAAGAAACACAACATTTTGGGGGGAATTCACGATAGTCACTTTGAACAGACTGATATGCGCCCGCTGATGTCCGCATGCAGGACATCAGCGGGCGCATATCAGTCAGTGTGAAATGAGGCGAAGACTCCGCACCTCACTTCGCACTATCGTGAATTCCCCCCTTTAAGTTTGATTGTAATATCCTATTCATTTCTGAGATGAATTCAATGTACTAGGTCTCCAGGCTGAAGGTAGTCAAATTCAAATATTTACTCATCGTTTATTGGGGTCTGTTTTTGGACACTGGAAGACATATGCAGGGAAGGACAGCAATTTTTGGCATATCTTAAAAAGATCCATCAATTAAATGAATTGTAGCCTCATACAGAGCAGCGCCGTAACTAAAATCAGGTAACCTCACCCCCCCATGCCATCAGGCCTTAAAACCTATTCACCCAATTACCATTTTCCTTAATCTCTCCATCATTTAGTGAAATCCTTTAGTCCCTGCATGTGGGATTTTTTAATTATTATTCTAATAATAATGATGATATATTCCCAGTGGGGGGGCCTCCTCAGGTTCCTAGACTTCTAAATCCCCTGTAGTTAAGTCCCTGATACAGAGCAATGACCAGCTAATATAGTTCAAAAATAATAAACCTCAAACCAAAACTGTGTGTAGCCAGCATGAAAAGGAGAAATAATCATTAATTGCATTTTAGTTTAATCAGAAGATAAAATAACAAGATGTAACAGATGAAACCCAACTGCTTTCACACTTAAAATCTAAAATACTCTTACTAAAAGTCACAACTCTAATTACATGCACAGCACAGCTATATATAGATCTTTTCTTTTCTTTCTTTTTTTTGCTTGTAATGTTCCTCGGAACTCACAAGTGTTATTATGAAAATGTTATACTGCCCCAAGCAAAAATAATGTTTGATGACTCATTCACCTTTTTTTTTTTTTTTTTTTAGCTCTGGGTACAAGTCAAGTTACTGAAATGACAACGTAAATGGCAGAGATGTGTATTCATCAGAGCCAGTAATTTGTTACATGGATGTAAAAACAATGGCTGCATTTCAAGTGAAGTAGTTAATCCTCAATTCGCCGTAGATTTTCTCAGCGTGTATTCATTTCAAAACATATGGTGTTATGTTAATTATGACATAGAAATGGACAATAGTAACATAGTAGCATAGTTTATAAGGCTGAAAAAAGACACAAGTCCATCCAGTTCAGCCTATTTTCCTGCAATGTTGATCCAGAGGAAGGCAATTATTAATTCTATTCAATCTATTAAGCTGAATAAAATATTAACTCTGCTGGGATGTAGGTAGAAAGTAAATAACAAGGTCAAGGTTAAACATACTGAAGAAGTTTAATTGACACTGTAACACAATGAAATCACTGTTCCAAAATGCTGGAAAGGAAACTCCCTTCTTCTCTTGTGGATAAACTTATTCCAGGGGATGTATGTGCTCTTTGTCTGTAACTGTGAATTAAACCCATAGATAAGTCTTTGGACTTATTTATCTATGGGGCTTTTTGCCATTTTTCCAGTTAATCAATTTAGTACCCACCCCCCAACTCCATCTCCTAATTGCTAATGAGGTGAGAAGCTGAATATCTCAAATCCTAAGTATTGAGGTGATGGAACTAAAAGAGTCCCCAGAACCTGTAAAAAAAGAGTAAATACAATAAAATAAAATGTATTATTACCTGTTCTGATGGGTTTTTTTCTGTCCCATGAAGTAGTGCTGGATGGTTTCATGCTTTCTGAAATACCTCTGATCCTTATTCAACTATGTTGAAGAACATGGAAGGGCAACCTTGTTCAGCAACAACATAGTCCATAAAAGGCTATCATCTTCTGTCTTTAACCACCAATGAACAGGAAAGATCTCACCTAGTGAACTGGCTGTTGGTGTGACAATGACAAATAAAGATGCCCATTAACTACATGTCTGTCTTAGTTAAAGTGTTTCAATTGGTTGTCACTAAATCATAGCTTCTTTCTGACTGGCTGAATATTACACCAAGAGAAGCAAGAAATCCTGGGCTCCAGAACATGTACTACAACATTAGGTTATACACAACAGCATGAGGCCCAGGTCTACCTGTATAAAGGCCCCACCAGCAGAAATTTAAAAATCCCAGACCACCTGTGGCTTCTTAAACAATAGAAAACCTCTCACACATTTCCCATTATCAAGTCTCTTATGAAATGACAAATGTAACATTATTTTCAGCAAGTTGTGTACTTTTACCCTAGATAACTTAACCCTCAAGGTAAGAGATTAGAGAAGGGTAGCTTAGCATGAATTCCCAGAAATATAGTTACGGACCTGTCACTCAGTGTCCTTCCTGAAGGAAAGTTGTTTATCTCACACCTTGCTGCAAAGAGCTAGCCACTAATCTACACCTTCTCTGGTGAACTACACCCTTTAAGGAGAGCTACCCTTCTCTCAAGCTAATAGCTACAAATGGATACCTTCCGCAAGTGAGACCTTCTCAACTCTGGTCTTCCATCAGCTAAGTATGTGGTAGGAGCACTTTGCCTGCCCCAACAGAGTGTCAAAAGGATGTGGAATTTACTGTGAAGATCTAACAATTCGCACTTTAGCCAATAACTCCCCATATTACACAGTAGCAGGGGACAGACCCCAATTGCAAGGGAGAAAACAAGAATCCCTTACATCAGATGTACAGAATGTGACAAAGTCAGCACTGCTGTGTCTGTACAGCATGTACAAGCTATGATGCCAATTTTTATTATAGTGATATAATGTATTGCATAAAAGGGAGGTTTCCAAATTACCCACACAGCAAAGTGTCTTGCTGGACACGCACCACAAACAAACTCTATACATGTGCTTAAAGTGCTTTCATGTTGACCAGCTGAGTGAAAACATTAGTGGTTAATGCTCCTAGTGAAACATGCTTTGAAAGATCATTAGGGTAATTTATCAACAGTGATACAATTGAACCAGACAATAACCCATAGCAACCAAACAGCTATTTGATTTGAATATTCCAACTTTGCTAGACCAATAACTGTTGATACTGTATATAGCTGATACATAGCTATGGGTACCAAGATCAGGACACACTTTCCCCTGTTAATATATTTCCATGAAAGAATGTTCAGTGCATTTCTTGGTTACTGATCTCAATCAATCAGTTTCATTTGCCATTTGAGATAAGGAGGCTGTGACATTTTCAGCAGAAGTCTGATACTTTTATGTCATACAGATACTTTATCAGGGCTCCCTGAAACGTCTTTCACAGATTGTCATATTGTGCTTTTTATAGCATCCCATTTGTTTATAGCGGTTTAAAATATCACAGATGTGCTGTCAGAAGTTCTGTCTGGAATGATTCAATGTCAAGGGTTTCCTTCTGAAAAATATAACTTAAGTGATTTTTCCCAGTACATATTCTATGAATAGTGTATCTTTACATTAAAAATCAATACATGTAAAGGCACAAACCCATGCCACATGTGACGTGCAGGACACGAATTTGCTTATGGTTTTAGAAATTGAGTATTAAAGAAGAAGTGTGAATTCTCACAACATGGTATGTGAGAATGTTGTGTTAAGGCTAAAATAAACTGTGCTTACTGGATGCTTTGCACTTTTTTGTCAAAGTTGCCTGTTTTATTATTAGATTCTTTTGCAAATCTAAATTTAGCACCTCTGTAACTGCACCATCATTTTCATTCAGCGGATTTTCATTTAGAAGCATAATTATGCTGTTTCATTTAGAAAAAGGAAAGGCTGCTACTATCTGGCGATATATGCACAGAAGAATATATATGGGAAGTGTATCATTTTAATCATATGTGGTAGGGCAATGCTGCTAAAGAGGAGGCTTCTCCATTAATAATTTCATTTCATTTAACATGTATTCCATTTTAAATCCCAGCATACATGTCAGCACTCTGTTCTGCTATTATCTGTATGTTAAACACATTCTCCTTTGAAACACCCTAATGGGGCTGTGTACATTCACTCCTGGGTGCTCTAAGTTAGTTGTACTTCAGGGTATTAGCTACCACTTACATATACTGTACAGGAAGAAGGGTTTCAATGTAATACTGGGTTCCAGGGATTCTCTCTTACAATAAACAGTACATAACTTTAATGCAGGCCATGTCAGTTTTCCTTTCATCATATAGTCCTTGAGAAATGTATACACTTCCAGAGATATGGTTAAGGCTATAATAGGTCTCAGGACACTCATTCAGGAGGTCATGTACTAAGGGAGTTCTTGGATTGCCACATGTTGACACTGAGAATGGCATTCTACTGGCAGTTCCAGATAGTTCTCTTACATGAGGCATCAACCAGTGTGTGACAGAAGCAGCATTTGATTTACCAAATCTGAGATCCTGTCCTGTAGCAAAAGGACCTGGGGGACTACTCCTCTAATCTTGGTGAGGCCTTGGCTGTCCAGTTGGCGTTGTTTTTCTGAACTTGTCCACTAGGGTACTGTGCATAAGCCACATACCTTTACCCTATCTAAGGAAGTAGGAACTGTACTTATTGAGAGTTATAGTTCCCTTCCTTTTGGCAGCTACATTGTGCATTGCTGAGGAATATGAAAATAGCAGCCTGGACAGGAACTTCAATAAACTCCATATGCAAAGCCCACCAACCAACGCAAGATAAACCATGCATGGTGGGTCCAAACTATTACCTCCTTTCTTAATTCTTAGGCTTACCACACTTACATGGTGTCACCTTTACTGGAAAATGTCTCCTGACAAGTGAATTGCTATCAAAAGGTTTCCCAAGCTAGTCCTTTTATATCAGGGGTCGCCACCTTTTTGGCTGAGAGAGCCATATAAGTGTGGCTCTGCTCAGCCCTTTTGAATCCGGAACTGCTGATGTCATATGTGAACAGCTCCAGATTGGCTAGCAACTCAGAAGTGCTGAGAGAGCTTTGTCTCTACAGTGTTTGCCGGCAATTAGCCGGCAGACTGTAATGAGCGGTGCTTGCATGTGAGCACCGCTCATTACAGTCAAAGAGCCAGATGCAGCCATCAAAAGAGCCACATCTGGCTCGAGAGCCATAGGTTGCTGACCCCTGTTTTATATGGGTAAAGGAATCCTAAGCCAATAAGCTGAACATCTGATCCACCTTTCTGTTCACAACAAACAACAAAGAAGAAATTATTAAATTAACATTACCAGGTAGCAACATATAGAGACCAGCAGCTATCACTAGGATTTTCACTTTGTCTAGGTACCATATAATATGTTGTTTTTGTCTCATCTATGCATCAGTTTGTACAATACTATAAATATATACTGTATATATATATATATATATATATATATATATATATATATATATATATTATGTACACTTGATAGATATATTTAAAACCATTCGAGTTTGATACATTTTCTCACGGTCACAGCTGCACCTAATACTTTAGGCAAGGCGACATTGCAGGTTTTTGTTTCCAAGCTTAGTCACATCAGTGAAATTCTGCTAATTGACAGTGACGCTTTTAATGATACGCACAGGAATGTCACACTTGTGACTATCGCCTGGAAGCACAGGCGTCACGCAGAGTCCTTTAAACTGTTCGCTAAGACTTAACAGATCCATTTAATTCCATTTAATTAACCTGCATTACAGTCAGGTCAAACATTTGTCGAGTGATAGTTTGGAACATTCCCCTCAGTATTTAAGTCAGCAGAAAATTCATTATGTTATGATTATGAACTAAAATGCCACATTTCTTCATTCAGATCAGAGCCGTAGCTGAAACGTATTAACTGGATACGTTGTAGATCACCTTACGCTGGGCTTTGAGAAGCTGCCAATTCACAGAGACACAATATATCTGCAAAAGGGTAAAGTCAGAGCCGGTAGCTTCATATCATACCTCCCGCTGTGAGCCACATCATTCATATTTTATTGCAGCTTCATAAAGTATGTCACCTTGTCCACACATTACCAAATGTCACCGCTTTTATATCGGTATATAATATGTATTTGCATGGTCCAAGCTAAAAAAAGAAATGTTTTCACCTCACTGTGATTCGATAAAGGAGAACTAAAGTGATAAACTGGAATAAAATATAGAGGCAAATGTTAGGTATATATTACAAGCGGCGTTACACAATAGCGCTATGTATAAATGAACAACCATTATTCATGAAGTTTACTTAAAGAGGTCTTTTTCCATCTGATGTAATAGCGACAAGGAAGTCAATCTCCTTTTGCGCATTGGTGGAGAAATGGCCTTGGAAATGTAAAATAAATTGTGCGCGTGCTCTGAACGCTTGATGGAAGCCGACAGCGCCCGTGAGAACAATCTTTTAATGTTTTTTTTTTTTTTATAATAAAATAGATAGAAAAGGAAAGCAAAAAAAGCCTTCAGCCTCGAACAAGTCACTCAAATGAATTGCGTGCAGGGAGTCTGGTGATGCAAAACTCAGTAAGGAACAATTTGACTTTTTAACAGATTTAGGGGAACATTTACATGTTGAACTAGTAAATGCAGGAGAAACAGCCTATTTTTATTGATATGACTCATTTCTCCCATTTACTAAACTGTTCAAAATTGCCTCTGCCATTTGCCTTCTGCACCACAGAAGACAGTTTCTGAAAAAGCAAAATGGTTCTGCTGCATTTTATTCTTTCCTGAACCGCTTCCCCTTAAAGAAATGCAGATTAAATTCAAAATAAAAGAATGCTGTGCTCCCTCATGTAGTCAGAAAATATATGTTTCTATTTTGTATAAGGGTCTTGAATTGTTATATAATTCTGCTTTGACATATTTCAACATTTATAATATAGTTAACCAACCTGTAAATACTAGGATAAAAAAATGCTTTAAATGTCCTTCTTATAATGTCTCTGCCCCTGTGATTAATTTCACTGTTGTTTAGATGTTTTTCTCCACAACTGGATAGCTATTCTGTGCTCCTTTAACTGTAGTTAATGACTTGGCAAGACTGATTAGAATATTATACTACAGCACTTCTGGCATTAAATATAAGGACTTGGCATATTTAATTATTCACTGGTAAAAATAATCACATAGTATTGTTGAACACCCAAATGCTAATGCTTCAGTTTATTTTAGGCTATCTCTAGCCTAGTGCAGAAATACTTGCTGATACAGATAGAACTATTTAAAGTACATGAGATATAATTGTAACGTTATAATTTAGCCAATTCTGAATTACCTTTAGCTAAAGGTCCATTACCAGACACTGGCTTAGCTGTTATGTGGGGGTGAGAGGTGAACTCTTCAAGATGGCTGCCAACACTTGGGTGAAGATTCTAAAAAAGGTGGATCGACTCTGCCCAAGTACAGTAGAAGAGACAGCTTGAAAACTGATGCCGGAAATGTGTTACACATGTTTTCTGGGTAAATAAATGTAAGCCACAAGCCTTCTTTAAAAAATTTTCTTAGACCCAAGGGGGGAATACACCATTGTGCGAAGTGAGCTCTGAATCTTTCGGCTCACTTCGCACAATGGTGAATTCCCCCCTTGATATCCAATCTAACTGGAGATATTGATGGGGTTATTCACTAAAGTCCAAATTGTTTGGTATAAGTGTGAATTTGCCAGGTAAAGACAGTCGCAATAGACTGCTACTGTCACGGTCACATCTTTATAATGAGAATATTGTCGCAGTTACGACTTTATTATGGGAAAATTGTCTCGACTTTACAATGGGGAAATTGTCACGGACTTGCAATGGGAATCTGCTGTTTGCGAATTCGACAGTCGAATGTGCACCTTAGTGAATAACCCCCTGAGGTTGGAATGCCAGTCGTTCCATTTGTACAAACCTAAGTATAACTAGAATCCAGAAAATACACATACTCTATACACAGCCATGATCATGCCTCCATCCAATATTTAGTTTGATTTATTTTTTCCCTACTTCATTCATTCTCTTTTATTAATTCACATTTTCCTTCCTTGAGTTACTGAATGATTCCACTAAAACTCTAATAGGGGGTAATTCACCAACCAGCGAAGTGAGCTACGATCCGTTCGGCTCACTTCGCTAATAGTAGTATGCGCATGCTGA
>WMED01017375.1:0-10653 GCA_019650415.1 Pipa parva | reverse complement strand
TATATATATATATATATATATATATATATTATAAATCACCAATCCTGCCTCTGGTCACTTATTGGAACAAAGCTACCGCCCTTCTATTTTCCCTGACCTCATTAATAATAAAGAAACTGTTAACTCAGTATTTGTTTAATATGTTTAGAGTTTTACCAATATTCTATCTTTTAACTAGGTTCTTATTCATCTTGCACCAACTGGAAAAGTTGTTGATGACAATATTCGGAGCCTCTTTTTTGGAGATTTTGCCAAACCAGACAGTGACATCAAGGTCTATGATGAGATTACCGATTTAAAGCATCTAACATTCATCATGGAACACTATCTTGATGAATATAATAATGTCAGCAAAGCACCTATGTCTTTGGTTATGTTTAAATTCGCCATTGAACACATCTCTAGAATCTGTCGTGTTTTAAAACAAGATAATGGCCACCTGCTTTTGGTTGGAATTGGTGGAAGTGGACGCCAGAGTGCAACCAAACTGGCAACATTCATGAATGCCTTTGAATTGTTTCAAATTGAGATCACAAAGAATTATACTATCAGTGAATGGAGAGATGATGTGAAGAAAGTAATGCTGCAAGCTGGTGTTGCTGGCAAAAACACTGTGTTTCTTTTCTGTGATAACCAGATTAAAGATGAGGGCTTTGTAGAAGATATCAACATGCTCTTGAACACAGGGGATATCCCCAATATATTCCCAGCTGATGAAAGAGCAGAAATTGTTGAGAAAATGCAGGCTATAGCAAGGACAGAAGGCAGAAAAATTGATGCTACTCCCCTGGCAATGTACAATTTCTTTATTGAAAAAGTCAAAGCAAATTTGCATATGGTGTTGGGTAAGAGGAATACATCTTTAATTAAAACTGCTAGATTTCTTAAATCATAGTAGAATAATAACAAATTTTCTGTTTTTCTCCAGCAATAAGCCCTATAGGAGATGCATTCCGTAATCGCCTACGCATGTTCCCATCATTAATAAATTGTTGCACCATTGACTGGTTCCAGACCTGGCCTACTGATGCTTTAGAAATGGTCGCCAACAAATTCTTAGAAGATGTGACTCTCGAGGACAATATAAGGAAAGAGTAAGTATGATGTTGACTGTAGAATCAATCTTCCATGCAGTTTTAGCTAACGCTTGAATAATGAGATTGAGTCAGCAGGTTTTTTTTTTAATTACAATATTAAAAGGCTTCTCTAAAAGCTAATTGCAGTTTAAATGAAAATTTAGCACTAACATTAAAGATGATTCTGCTGTGCTAGGAAATTTCATTTTTCAAATATTATATTACTATAATCCTATTAACAAATTACATTTGATGAAAGATACAACAAGAAGCGTTTTTTTCAAGACTACAAACAGTCATTAATCATTATCATCTCTCTCTGGTATATCATCTCTTTGGGATATCTGAATATTTTATTTTAAGTGTGAATTCATAATAAAGAGATAGTGTTTGTATTACATGACTTTACAATATAAAACACTCCAATATTATGTACTTATATTGGCCTTTGTATATCTGGATACGTAATGGTATCAGTCTATAATAAAACTTCAATAATTGTATAAATCAGCAGCTTTTCTTATTTGTATTTTAGACTTTGCACAAAGGTTCTTTTTGGCAGGTTGATGTATTGGCAAATATTTCAGTATTTCAGTAGAGAAATGTAATGCAAAGCTAAACAGAAGTTATTTTTGTTTTAAAAAAAAAAACAGATGTGAATAGGGCACATTTCCTAAAAATGAAATAGACTAACATGGCAAACCATATGACTGGTTTATCTTCTGGACCAAATTATTATGTTATTACTGCTTCATGGTACTGATTAGAGTTTAGGATTTAAGAAATTAGGACAATATTGATGGTTCCCAGAAGAAAAAAGATTGTGTATTAATGGCTGCTGGAACAGGTCAAGTCAAGAGAGAGAAAGGATAAATATGATATTTTTCTAGGTATATGGGTAGTCCATAATATGTTTTATATGTATATATGTTTGCTAGTGCTTTTTTATTGCTTCATAATAATTTATTAAGATTTACTTAAAGGAATATGTTCATAAGACCAATTTTTATTTATTGCCCTCTGAGCAGCTAATACATTATGAAAACTGGCTTATCAGTTTACCTGAAATCTAATTTCAGCACACATAAATTTCAATTTTTATGTTATTGACCTTGTCTGAGACATTCTCCATAGATGACAATAGCCCTAGTACCATCTGCATGTCTACTATGCCTCTGTTGATATGCTATGCTAGGCTGTGCTTCTATAAAGGCAAACCTACACAATAAGTTATGGCATTTGCACCCTACACTGTATACAGGAGAAAAATAAATGGACAACAGATTATGTCAAAAACAGTTGAGGGAAAGCAAATGTATTCTAACATATCTTGGAAAATAGTTTATATTGGATGTTTTTTCTATGGCAGGGTTGTGTCTATGTGCAAGTATTTTCAGGAGACTGTTAAGCAGATGTCAGACAGCTATTACAGCACTCTGCGAAGACACAACTATGTTACCCCGACATCTTACTTGGAGTTGATTCTTACATTTAAGACCTTGTTGAACAGCAAAAGACAGGAAGTGGACACAGTGAGAAGTCGCTATTTGGCTGGCTTGGAGAAACTTGAATTTGCATCTTCACAGGTAAGGGCATAAAATATTTTTTTTTAAATCAAGATTAACCTTTGCAAAATGTCTATGTTGGTGTAGGGGTAAGCAGAAAAAAAATTAAAATGTTTTCATCTATTTTATTATTGTAGATGACTCCCAAAATTGCACCCCACATTACTGATATATTTGAAACTGTTCTTTTTTATGCTAATGTTTTATAAGACTTTTTCCATAAGTTATGCTATTGCAACTATTATAAGGGTGAAATTTATTAAAGGCAAAGTGATCGATCGAAAATTTACGATTTTAATAAATTTCGCCCTTAATGTCTACTTTTATTCATAGAACATTCTCTGTCCCCAAATATCAGTTAAAATTATAAGTAGCTTGATTTTTATTGCTACTCTTGTACCTAGCGGTATATGACCCCTATTTGCCATTTTTCTACCTATTCATTTTGTAGTGAGCAAAATCTAGGGACTTATTCATCAATGTGAGTATTGTTTTGCTGTAGTGAATTCTCATCACTTTGGGTTGCTACATTCCAATTCTCTACTTCTTATTCACTAAACAGAGGATTCCCCAAAGGCGCGACTGCTTCAGTAGTCATCTGTTGCATAGTGTGGTGAAGTAAGTCTGACAGTAGGATCCCAGCCATCAGCCGATTCACCTAATTCATCATTTAAGTCTGGAAAAGTAAAACTGGCAAATGCAACACAATATGCCTTGTCGAATTCACTACTGCAACAGACTTTGATGCATGATAAATAGTTAAAGTACCTGTGCATGCACGCATAAAGTAGTGCAAAGTGCTCCATATATCTGCAACTGTTGTATGCTGTTGATTTAGTCTCAAATTCACACATTGCAGAGTTTGCTGAATTTCAGGGTGAATAAATGCAATTTCACACCTTTAGGTGACTATTCGGCCTTTCATGAATAAGCACCTAGATCTGCTGATATAAGCATACATTGTTTGATGCATTCTCCAGATGCGTATAACGTATATCCAATACCCTCTACAATTTGCCAACTAATGTAGCCCATTTTGTTTAAAACTACTCTTTAATCTTTATCACTGAGCTATCTTTTCAAGCCAACAGCAAACCCTTCCTTCAACCATATAGTCCTAATCTTATGCATCAGTACTTTACTATAACCATTATAGCCAGAATTCAAATAGGTATCAAATGAATTGCCTTGATTTAGTTGAAGACTAACTTCTCATAGGTTATCAGGTTTGTTTGGCAGGACTGGTTTTTCTTTCAATGTGCAGACAATTTATCAATTCTAATAATATCCTTATTAGTATCTCTTGCCAAACCTAACTAAAACCTTCTATTCCTCTCCGTCTTCTCCCAGCATTGAAGTGTGTGTGTATCTTTTTACTAAAAACAAATATAGATACAGGACTGAAGACTTAGAGGCCACTTATGATCCTCCAAAGGAATTGTATAGCCCTTGGCCTATTTAGAATCTTGCTAATCTTCCCAGGCAAGATTTAATTACCCTTCTGATTCAATCTAGACAATGACATGTGGGGATAAGTGACAGTCAGTCTACCAGATGGGAGAAACAAATCTGACAGTAGCATCCATTTTAGAAAGGGAAAGATAAGATGATATTTAGTTAAACAATAAAAACATAGAACTTAATGAGCAGAAAAAATCAGTTGGCTCCTTTAGTCTGCCCAATGCAGTGACAGTTTACAACATTTTACTTAGAGTCCGTTGCCCTGCAAATTAGTTTTCAGACTTAATTTAATGAGAGTTAAAATCTTTATCTTATTGCAGCACATTGTTAGCAGGGCTACTCTAAGATGTAAGAGATTCCTACACATCTTAGTCTGAAACATTCATGCTTTTTTATGATAAACTTTGAAGGTTAAATCAGATGCGTATTGACCTTCTATGATGCTTTACACTCATCCCCTCTGTAATTCGTAATGATTTCCATTGTAATTGTCATTTGCCATTTACCCACTGTCTTACAGCTCTATTACATTATGCTGTGTTTTTCTTGTTATTTCCATTAGGTTTCAGTTATGCAAAAGGAACTGACAGCCCTTCAACCTGAACTGATTAAAACATCAGCTGAAACAGAAAAAATGATGATCAAAATAGAGAAAGAAACAATTGACGTTGATGCTAAAAAAGAACTGGTATCTGCTGATGAAAAGGTGGCCAATGAGGCAGCAGCTGCCTCCAAGGCAATCAAGGTAAATCTCTTAAAAGGATTATAACTGATTTAATAACTACATTTATTTTATATGCATATGAATCCCTTTGTGACATGTTAGGTTCCTTGGTTTAGGGGCATTTTTGTGCATTAATATCATTATAATACTAAGTACACTCAGGAAGTACATGGAACTTCCTGTAAATGATGACCTTATAATCAGCTAGTTCTGATATCAGAACTATCCAATTCTAATTTAAAGCAACCATCACACCTGTTTCCTGTTTAAAAATATTCTGAAACATGCTGATGCTTTTCTAAGCCACTACTCTTAATTGCTTATGTTTCCCACAAACTGCCACTGTACTGATCATGAGATTTGTAGTCATGCATGTTCTGAAGCATTATTACAGGGCTTCAGATAATTTTTTATGGTATAGAGACCAAAGGAGGAGTTAACTAAAGCTTCTGTCTACATCTGATTCTATCTTGTGTCTAATACATTACAATGCATCATGGAAAATCTAGGCACAGTTTCTGAAATATAGTATTACTTCAGCACATACATTTAAGTGAAACAAAAGAACAAATTATCATCAACTGATTCTTCTGCACTAATACTCCGTTGTGGATGACATGGCCTCATGGGAATTATAGTCTTTCTGAACAAGTTAAAGCAGTGGTTCTCAACCTGGGGATCATAAACCCTTTTGGGGTCGAGTGACAATTTGCCAACGGTTGCCTAACATCCCTCGGGATTGTCGCGGATATTTTAATACCGTTTATCCTCGACCACAACAATTTTAAAGCAGTTTCATCCGTTGCAGTCACGGACAAAGTGTTGCAGCAAAAAAAGGGTTGAGAACCACTGAGTTAGAATATAACACTACAACCTTAAACTAAAGTATTCTGAGTCATGCAATGGCACAAGCAAGAGCTGAGTCTAGAAAAGAAATGAAATGGTTTAATAACAATGTTTATCAAGTGCCAAAACAGGTTTGAAGGTGGAAATGTATTTTATTTTGTTTTCCAAACCTACCAAGTATATTATAAAGGATAATATTCCTTCTTGTGTAATTTATAAGGATATTAAAAATCACCTTGGAGTTCCATGCTTTCTATAAAAGCACTCAGACATCAGCCTTGTCATAGAACTCCTTGCTGTCTAATAATATCCTTATAAATTACAGAAAGGGGTACATTATCCTCTGTATTAGTTTCTTCTTATTTTGTTAGAGAAAGAGTATATATTTCTACTAAAGGGATTACTCTATTATTCTATGTTTTAAGATCACCATATCAGCTAAAAATTGGCGGTTAATTAATTTATCAGGGCTTCACTGACTTTATTTTGTTATTTATTCATTTTAGCAGGGGTTGCCATACGGTTCATCTGCTGATCATATAACATGTAATCTGTAGACTCTAATTAAGCAATTTCTCTAGTGTCATAATTGCCATGATAAAATGATAGAATGTATCTGTTTCAGAAGCAAATATGTGAATCTGTGAAAAGAAGTTTAAGTTTGTTGCAGAAGCAATACTTTTTGAAGTAATCAACTCTTCTCTAAGAAAAGTCCTTGTTTTTTTCTGCTGGAAAAGTCATATACAGTATATATATAATATATATATATTTTTTTTTTAAGAAATGACAGTTAGTCAACTTACTGTCCAATCAAAGGGAAATTTCAAGCAATGTGTAAGAGGATGTTTCCATTTATTTTTCTCTAACTAGCCGATATAAAATATCAAGGTATAGAGTTTATGTACAGAGAAAAATCCTTTTCTGCATATTTAGATAAATATCTATGCTTACCTATGAGTGGAAGCTGCCACATTTCTTGTCTTTTCTGAGGCATTCACTAAAGATGTACTCAGAACACCACTATCTAATGTTTATGAGAACATATATCATTCCTGATAAAAAAAATGCAACTGACTTGGGATGACTGTCCTTTCCTGGTAAACTGCTTGTTTTTTAGTTAAGAATAATTCTAACTAGGCCCATTTCTGTTTGTGAGGCACTATTGTTCTACTGCTTCCAGATATACAGTATCTGCATGTATATCTACAATATATTGTTTAAAGATGGGTGCAAATGATAAAAAGTATCCATCTAAGCATTGAGATCAGAAATTGCATGTTACTTTGTGCTGGACAGCCATTGTTCCATTACCTTCTCATGTATAATATTTATAATAAATTGGGTCACATGACCTATGGGTTGAGCTAGGAAGAGAAGTGATTGTGAAATGTAAATGATGCTATCAAGGAGTAAAAACCCCTACATTTGTATCCACATCGTACAAACTATAAAATAGCCATTTGTAAAATGCTACAACACGTAGTTAAAATCATGTACTGTCTAATAGTAAAGTGAAGCAGCTATTAAATACATGTATATGATTGAAATTCTGAGGTTTTCTAGTCACAATGGAAACATGCCAACTTTGTGAAAACTACAGGATGTTTCAACTGCAGCGCCAGTTACTTTGCATAATACTTTGGCAAACATCTATATCTAAAAGTACTTAATATTCACCATTAATATATTGGCCATTATGTAAAATCCTAACTTCAGAAAGAAGATGTGAAATTCACAGATGGAGTGGTGAAGAGTTTAAATAAAATCTGTACCAAAATCATATCTGTTATGGAAACCCATAAATCATACCCAGAGGGCAAACAAACAAACACCTGCAATGGAATCCAGCCAATGGCATTTAGGAACACAATTACAATCATAGGCATTTATGTTTTACAGGTAGATAAAGGAAGAAAATCTATTTAACATATAAGTTTCCAAGTTCGTAAATTACATTTTTAAATAAAAGAAAACTTTACAAACCAAAGGTTCAGAATTATTTATTGTTCCTAAATTAATCATCAGGGCATATCATACATTTTATGGTCCCCAACCTCAAAGCTTTATAATTCTGGCATAAACATGTGGTGTATGATGTAGTTTGTTTGCTTTTATACATACCACTAGAAGCTGCTATTATGCTTGCTTCTAAACAGTGCTGTACACCTACTGAAAGAAAAAAACAATTCCGTTAAGACGAAATGGGAGTGGATGCGCTGGATAAAAGATATAAGTGCGATAACAGGGGAAAAAAATCCCTAGTGTGATATTGTAAAAGTAAAAAATCAGATCTTGCTGTGAAAATCAACTGATGTGCAAATGAATGTAGTATAATTAAAAATATGTGGATCACCAGTCAAAAACGTAATATATATGATTTCCAAGAATATCAAAGTGAATAGGTGTGACTTTTAGGAAATAAAAATGTCCTTAATATGATTTGAAATCCAATATAGTTTAGTACTATAATGCAGCACCAATATTGTGCAATACTGTGCTGTGTTACTTTAAATTGCAGTGCTGGTTAAAAAGTGCAGGGGGTGACACGTTCCCCCTCTTTGTGTTGCACTCACCAGACAGTGCTTGTAATTTGGCACTGAAATGAATTTGCTCCTCCTTCACCGTACAGGAATGCATAACATCCTTCTCGTACCATGTGATAGGGATTTAAGCAGATGTGAAGTACATAGCGTAACACCATAAGGAATGTTAAACAATTTTAATATTACAAAATACTCACAAACGGATAAAAGATAAGCGCTTATCGATAAAAAAGGAATGACGTCTCTGTACACCTACTGGTATGGGCCCCACCACTATAATTATATAGAGAGAATGACTGGTTTTCAAACTGTTGACTGTTCCACCTTATAGATCCTGTGGCAGCTGATTTCCCTGCTTATAAAGTAAATACTCCCCATATTTCTAAGTATGCAGCATATCCATAAATTCTGAATTTGGCTGAATACTGAATCCTCCATAGACAATACTGGCATTGTTTTATGCCACTAGAGGAAAATGTAGTAGAAACGTTGAAATTTTAATTTTATTGTCTCTTATTGTATTGCATTGCCTTAATATCC
Organism: Pipa parva; assembly: GCA_019650415.1. Lineage (NCBI taxonomy): Eukaryota > Metazoa > Chordata > Amphibia > Anura > Pipidae > Pipa > Pipa parva. The sequence continues at coordinate 1,898 of WMED01017375.1, read as the reverse complement.
ATGTCGCTATAGTTTTTAACTTGCTTTCCTGCATGCATGAGATGTGTATATTGTTAGCTCAGTAAGAGCGAGATAAAAGCAGTTATTGAGCATCTATTGAAGTTACAGCACAACCTTAACAAACACTTTTATGAAAACATAGAGTGGACTCTGTTGTTAGGTTAGGTGATGGGCGGATAGAGAATTAAATGCAGATAAGTTTAAGGATGCTTTACAACTTCAAGTGCAATTTATGATTTATTTGTCGTTTGCCTATATGCTTAAAAGAGCAGCTTAATTTAATGAGTGCTCACAAGAGATCTTATCATTCAGTGTAACTATAATTTGTTAAAGATCTTATCCCTGCTTCAGATCATATCACATATAATATTCCACAAAATGTTCAAAGAAGCAGCATTTCGATAACTGTGTAGCATTTCATAAGTAGCAAAATACCATTTCATCATATTAGTAATTAAATAAAACGAGAAGCACTAAAATGAACAGTTCACTTACTGTATATGCAAGGCTTACTCTGATACTAAGATGCAAATTATCAGTCACCTCCTAATAAAGGAATGAAGGAGAGTAGACCCTTTATAAGGGCAAAATTTATTAAACTCAGGAAGACCGCTCTGGGTCTGTCTGAATTTACCGAGAGAAATCTCGCATTGGGTTCTCACAAGATTTTTTTTGAGATTCCTCGACTGAGTTTTTCGATTTTGATTTTTCAAAATTTTCAATGGAAAGGTAGCCAGGCTACTAATGTAAAGTATGGCTACCAGTGCCGGCTCTGCCATTAGGCAGAGTAGGCAAATGCTAGGGGCGCCGCCTGCCCAGGAGGGCGCCCCTAGCATTTTTTTTTTTACAGTGCCGGCCGGCTGGGAGGTTACTGCAGCCGTGGCTCAACTTTAAATCTCCCAACTGGCAGCCGCGGGTGCCAATAGGGCCAGAGCCGCCTCTGGTAGCTACCTTTCTATCGAAAAAAAATTGAAAAATTGAGATTGAAAACTCGGAAAGGCCTTTCTGTGTTTAATAAATTATTTACTAAAGTCCAAATTGTTGCGTATAGGTGCGAATTCGGCAGATAAAGACAGTCGCAATAGGCTGCTACTGTGGCAGTCGCGTCTTTATAATGAGAATATTGTCACAGTCACGACTTTATTATGGGAAAATTGTTGCAATCTTAACATTAAAAAATTGTCGTGACTTTACAATGGGGAAATTGTAGCGGTATTGCTATGGGAATCCGCCATCTGTGAATTTGACAGTCAAATTTGCACTTAGTGAATAACCCCCTTAGTGAGGGGGTTATTCACTAAGTGAATTCACATCATTGCACTTTACTGGAGGAATTCACATCACTCCAATGACTTTGCATCCTAATTCTATTCAGCTAACTTCACCACGCTATGCATGCGATTGTGTCCAGAGCAGTCTGCCTGTTCCACAAATCTGTCTACAGTTTCATTAAAAAGGAGAGATGAATTTTCAAATATTTTGTTGGTGGGACTTGAATTGATAGGATTCTATCAATCAATTCTAAAAGTAAACAGATAGAAGCTGCCAATTATCACTATAGGGTATATAGTTACAAGATAGAATCAGGTGTGGACAGAAAACCTAGTTAACTCCTCCTTTTGTCATTACATCACAGAAAAAGTGCCTCAGATAAAACACCTTTGCAAAGGCACAGAAATAGTAATTTTAGGCCAGGGTCACACTAGCCAATTTTCTACAAATTTAATGTGGTATTTTTAACACCTCAGTCTCTTTTGCAAACCTCATTTTCACCAGTGGAAAATGGCAGACAACAAGTTTTCCATGTGAAACTCCTCTCACATCAGTAAGACGCAAACATATGTTGTTCAGTATTCTTCATAGGAAAATTCTCTTATAAAGGTACCAGACAAAACTCC
>WMED01017374.1:255-13022 GCA_019650415.1 Pipa parva | reverse complement strand
ACCCACATATGCACAGGCAAGCAGTTTTTGGAGTACTTACCTTACTTCAGGCAGTGTACTTATGAATCTGTACGCTGTCAGTGCATCTCCCGATTCAACTAAAGTAAGAGGCCCACTGTCGTCACCTTCTGCTCCCCTCAGCTCTTGTTTACTCTGTTCATCATGGATTTGCCCGCTATTAGGGCAGTTGCGCTAGTAGTGGCCAAATCCATGGTGAGCAGAGCCAAGGGGAGTGGAAGGTACCTATGGAGCGCCACTTACCTTGCCTGAATCGATCGGGAGATGCGCTGCCAGGAGGCGGTTTTCTAGTACACTGCCTGGGAGGAAGATAAGTATTCAAAAATTTTCTTCAGCTGCTGTGGGGTGCAGGTAGAGGGGGTGTCTGCTGGCGCCCCCCCACCCACAACTAGCAGTAGATGAAGAAAAGGAATATTCACTTCATAAGACGTATGGAAATTTTCCCCCAACTTTTGGGGGTTAAAAGTGCATCCTATGGAGGGAAATATACAGTACTGAAAAAATAGAGATGAAACACTGTGCAAAGCATCGGCTCTATTGAAAGGTGATTGTCTCGTTATATTAGCGCCTGACAAGGGTTGGCCACACCAGGCATCAAGTGGACAGTCAATTCTTGACATCGATGTTGTAAGGAGGGTTAATGGCCAAATGTAAGAATCTGAGCAACTCTGACAAGGGCCAAATTGTTGAGGCTAAACATTTGTATCAGAGCATCTCCAAAATGACAGGTCTTATGGTGTTCCCAACCAAAAGTTTCAACAGTATAACTCCCAATGGAAGTTCCAACAAAAAGTTATTAATTGAAGGACATCAGCTAAAGCCATCATGGTCACTCAAGGTTCATTGACCATTCTGATCCATGGAGGCTCTACCTCAAAAGCTACAGGACTTAAAGGATCTGGTGCTAATACTTGGAGCTAGATACCATACCTTCAGATATCTTGCGGAGTCTATGCCTTGATGGTTCAGAAATGTTCTAAGTGGCATAAGGTGGACTTACACAATATTAGGCAGTTGGGTTTAATGTTAATACTAATTGGTAAATGTGTTTTTACTTTGTATTAGCAATCCCTGATTTTCTGGTTTAATGTTTCTTTAAATAAGAACTAATGTCCTCTTACTATAACTGATATGCTGAAAGTACATAGTCTACCAGTATAAACCGCTATATTATGAAGCAGTAAATCAGTAGCTTTGGGCTGCAGTGTTATCTTATAGAACTGCTGGTGCTAGTATCTCACAGCCGCCATATTGGATCATCATTAATATGCTAATGAACCTGGACTCATCATCACACATAATGTTGACTTTTTGGAAAATAACACATGGTCAATTAAACTGTGAATATTAATGAGGCATATGCTCAGTGCTGGTCTCACACATGCTCAGTAGAAGCCAGTGCCCAGGACACAATTTTTCTCAGCAGGGGGCGGAGCTGAAATGCTACAATGGCTGCCATGTACTAGTGTAATAATGCATGCAGAACCAGAAATAAGTATGTGGATGGAAGGGAAAGACTGTGGGTTTATTGTGTTGCTGGCATATAGGCCAGGGCCCGAAGTTGTTACATGGTGCCCTAGGCCCATGAACCTGCCCCTCCCCTGGCTCACCTCAGCTCTGCTTTAGCGCAGCTCTCTCTCCCCTGTGCTCCCCAAGCATGTCACTTCATGTTAGCGGGTCATAGGAAATGACATGATCGGGGAGAGCAGGGGAGAGAGCGCTGTGTTAAAGCAGAGCTGAAGTGGCTGGGGCTGGAGAAGAGACGGGGTGCCCAGCTGACAGCACCCCCCCCCCCCCCCCCCCCCCCCCCCTCCCAGCAGTATAGGCAGCGCCCTTGGAGACTGACTACCCTGTCTATCCTTAGGCCTGGTCTGGCCCTGTGGACTAATGTTTTATTAGGAGACTTTAGTTCTTGTTTAAGAACCTGTTTGATGTTGATACTCTGCTATCTTTTTCACCCAGGTGTGGTACGACAGGTAAAACCCATCGTGGGACCATTTCATGCCGTATTGAAATTGGAGATGAATTATGTATTGGGCGGAGTGGTCTCTCATCGTAACATTGTCAACGTTAACATCTTTGTCTCCGAATACTGGTTCTAAAGCCGAATGCCTGCTGACTAGCACATTACTATATGACTTATTCTCCCCTAGGATAAACAGTCAATTTAAATTAGCAGAAATATTCTGTATATTTACTACATAGTGTTGAATTGGCTGAAATCCTATATTGGAATTTATTTCAGAATTTTTACAATAACTAGGGACTCATCTGACAACTGCAAAAAAGTTTTGCTACATTAATAACAAATTAAACAGACATTTTCCACTATTTATGTCTTCTTAAATTGTCCTGAAACATTATGAAGATTTTGTAGCAATATTCCCACAATCCATCATGATTTAAAACATTGCCCTTCACTCTGTTGGGCTCCTGTGTAATAAACTGTATAGTTTAATTTCTCTATTAATGAACAACAGAGGATTCCACCATACATTATTATTTTATTTTTAATGTCCATAAGCATTAGTAAGAACAATAAGATCAATATTTATATACCATATATCAGGGCTGACTTGGCCTTTGGTTATGTGACAGTGTCATGTGACCCTCAATTTACCAGTAGCAATACAATGTTACTGGTAAAGCACCAGTAAATCCCAGACTGGGGGAAAGGAAAGGGGCTGTGATTTTTTTTGTGGAAATTAAAGCACTGCTACTAGTATTGTATATACAATACAATATATATTTTTTTATGCCTTGGGTCAGTTCAGAGCAAATATAATGAAAATTTGCGAGTCTTTACCTCCTCAGAACCTTGCAGGTGATTTCACCAGTTGTCTTGTAGTGAATACACCAGGGAGTAAAATGATTGGTTCAAAGCAGGTTCCAGCCAGCCCCCTAGGAGCCTAATGTATACTGGAGTTGTTTTGATCTTTAATTCTGGCCCTGCTTTGCTGGGTCCTTAACTGAAAACTTGTATTTAAAAATGTATAGAGCTCGATTACTCATTTCAAACTGACTTACAAGGTAATCTCATAACAAGAAAAAGTTAGACATTCTCATTAGACTTATTGACTTTATACTTTCTTTCCAACTGGATATGGACCTTGGGTCATGTTAAATTTGCTGCTCTGCCTGTTTTATTCTTTAAAAAAAATTTTTCCTGCATCAATGATCAGTAAATGATTGTATTGAAGGTTAAGATTTTGATACTTTGCATTCAGAGAATAGGATCAAGGCTTTGTAATGTAGAAATGTTGAAGATCCGTTTTCTGTATTTTTGTATCCTGTAAAAATCCTTTGTATCTTAATAAAGCACATTTTTTCTGTGCAATCTTTACTTCTGTATTTGGTTTGTTACTGGTATTTCATGCCAGTGAAGGAAGTCAGAACTTTATCTGAAAGACAGAATTACTTTATAATATATTATAGTATAAAGTAAAGCTTCAGAATAAATGACTGACCTAAGCCATAGGTTTGAGAATTCTGATAAACCAAGAAAGAAGTGTTAAGTTTGTGAAACTATGCAACTGTGAGATTCTGATTGGTCACTCAGAACTCTCATGCTTTTTAGTCAAATCTCCAGCCTAAGGGGGTTATTCACTAAAGTCTGAATTATTGTGTATAGGTGCAAATTCACCAGATAAAGACAGTCACAATAGGCTGCTACTGTCGCAGTCGCATTTTTATAATGAGAATATTGTCGCAGTCACGACTTTATTGTGGGAAAATTGTTGCAATATTAACATTAAAAAAATTGTCACGACTTTACAATGGGGAAATTGTCATGGATTTGCTATGGGAATCCGCTGTTTGTGAATTTGACAGTCGAATTCGCACCATAGTGAATAACCCCCTAAGATTCCAAACTGGAGCTGCTCAGAAGGAATTAGGTGAAAGAGGGAAGCAGATTCAGTAAGAAACTAGCTAAATTAAAAAGAGATGGAAACTTTCCACCACTACACAGTCTCTTTGACTTATTTTATTGTTGGTTACCCACCAGACTTGTAAAGGTGATAGCAAGGAAAACCCATTGCACACACATTAGCTTATTATTCATAGAGAGTAAAACAGTAAACTCAGTAAGATAACCTATAACTCACAGAACATTTTTGTGCTAGAAATAACATTTACCGTATTTGCCGGTATTTTCAGGGAAGAAAGTGTAAAGAAATTCACAGGTATTCACAGAAATTTGTAAAATCCAGTGGAGGTTATGTGAGTTCTACATAAAGAGAAGGATGACATTAAAAAGCCAAAAGATTGCCTGCCAATTCCAGCCATCTTCACTTTCCAGTTAGGTTTATTTGACCAGTCGTCTTCCCCTGAAAACAGACTGCCAAATACCGTACCAATTTAACTCAGCGCTACAGCACAGACAACTATAGCGATTCCTCTCCCCAGCACTGATTAAACTTCCTGTGACAGGAAGTTTAATCAGTGCTGGGGAGAGGAATTGCTATAGCGCTCAGCTCAGCGCTACAGCACAGACAGCCGGCAATGGAGGAGCTGGGTAAGGAGAGGGACTCCTGGCATATAAGATGACCCCTAACTTTTCAGATGATTTTCAGGGGTTAAAAAGTCGTCTTACAGTAGTTGTCTCTGTCAGACACAAAATAGACAAATTATTTTTACACAAAAGCAATGCCCCAACAATTCCACTAGGGGGAGCCCCTACTTTTTTTTACATTATATTGAACTAATGTTCCCCGCTGAATCATTCTGTAAATGAAGCATTGTAATGTGCGTGAAAATAATCTTACTGGCAAAACACTGAACTCTAAAAGAGGAAAAAAGAAAAACCCCTCTAGTGATAAATATAAGGTAGAGCTCAGTTGTGTATATAGGGGGCACCAGTTCATCAAGTCGCTGAAATTCAAAGTAAGCAGGAAGTAAAGAGGAGGGAGAAGAAACAAAGATGGACTCTGAGGCCAACAGGACTTAGCGCTGGAGCAAAGAAGCAAAGCAGAGAGTTTTTCAGCCCCCTTCTTCAGAATCACCTGAAGTAGAATGAGGCTGAACTTCTCCTTTAAATTTTAGGCCTATCTTTTTTCAGTTTTTCAGTTTTTGTCTGTGCCATTAAAGTAATGTATATGGTATGTTACAGTAAATTCACATATGAAAAAATTTCTCTAGTTAAATTCCTATAACGTTTTAGCGCATTGTGTGCTGGTATAGAGTAAGTTTAATACGCTTGTGCTTTACCAGCACAGCAGTCCAGTCTTGTTTATGAGTGAAATACAGATGGACTTATCTTTATAACAGAGAGATACAGCCTCATATGCCATAAACGAACCAGTGTTTTCATCACTGCAGCAAAGCAGGCTTATTGTTAGCTCAGTGTTTCTGTGAAAAGACTTGTGCTAAGTCAACTCAATTAAGTTTATATATATGTATATATATTTTTTATTTAACAAAAAGTACAAGTAGCATTTATGGATTTGTCAGAAATGAAAGAGGCAATGTAATATACCCTTTTTCTGTGCGATTTCCTTCAGATTCTAGCAATAAAATAAAAAGGCTTATAGCTGGTCATTTAAAACTGGCCTATAGATTCTCCAGTGGGGCTTCTCTAAGCACTTTCTAGAAGTCATGATGCTTTTTGGCTTATGGGAATGGGAATACTAGAGGCATATATGTAATACAGCAACCTCAGGCAATTAGGAGCCAAGCGCAACTGAAACCTAAGCCACTAATTTATAAAAGGTCATTTCGAAGGAGTTTATAGATTTCAGGCCTATTTTCATGAGAAAACTCAAGGCCTTGAGATGTGATCCACAAATTTATCAGGTCGTTTCTCCTGACCACAAACCCACCTTCCTAAACCAGATTTAATGCCCAGGACAGAACTGGGAATTGTGAGGTTTCTTCGGCTTAAGCCGGTCTTTATTTCAGCGCCTCACTAGGCCAAGCCACATTCATCCTGACTTCTGTTTGTTCAGTTTGATATAATTAGCTTCCCCACCATCTGCGCTCTCCAAGAAATATCAAGGCAGTGAAGAATCGTGTTGTTCAAATGCTCAAGGGTTCCTATGACCTTGAAGATGTTATAGAATAACTTTGGTTGGGCTGACCCACAAAACAATGCACCTCAGACTATAAGGTTACAGGCTAATTGCCTATCATTATATAGAAATACACAACAAATGTATTTGGAGAGAGGCACCTCCAACTCTTCAACTGAGTCTTATAAAAAAAAATCACTTCCCTCGCATGGTCTAGTGTAGTCAGGCAATCTGATTATTTAAGGGACTAGTGTTGGGACCTATGTTATCATATTTTTGCATTTATTCATTTATATAGCACTAATATATTACACAGAGCTTTACAGAGAATCTTCATTCACTTCAATACCTGCCCCATGGAGCTTACAATCTAATTTCCCTACAATCTAATTTAGTCACACACACAGTAGCATGTTTTTTAGATTGTGGGAGGAAACCCACGCAGGTACAGGGAGAACATATAAACTCCATGCAGATGAGTTCCAGGATGGAACTGAACCCAGCACTGCAAGGCATTAATGCTAACCACTGAGCCACCGCAATGTGTTAGGAATTTTAGGAATGATGTAAACTGATGTGTACAGATGCAGCTCCTAAATAAAATGGTTACAGTTCAATTATTGGCTTCATCTCATGAAAAACGAGTGGCTTAATTATGAATGACGGAAGTCAAGTAAAGGTCCAAATTCACAATTTATTTATCCTATCTTTGCATATTCAGTAAGTTCTGCGATGTGGTGAATTCATGACCAGTTTGGACGCTTACCATGGTCATGGACTTCAGGAGCTTTTCACATGACTTTGTGTGTAAGTGCACAGGCAATTCACCTATTCATCAAGCGTCGGAGTCTGTTGAAGTAACGAATTCCACAAGGTGTTTTATGTTCCATTCAGCGCTATGCAAGAAACCTTGTCTGATGCCATTCACGTATTTACTATGAGAATCCTCTGTTTAGTGAATAAGGAGTAGGGAATTCATGAAGTGTGGCAGCTGAAGTGATGACAATTCACATTGACAGTCGAATTCTCACTTTGATGAATAAGCCACTGAGTCTTTATGTTTGTGTAGACATCTGCCCAGTGGTTCCTTGGATATCAGTATGGATGGGGGGCTTGCACCTGACCCACAACAGCTATCATTCCAAATGTACAGCAAGTTGTGGCCAAGAAAGAAGAGAAAATCTTGTTGGCCAAATAGACACAGAACCTTAATTTTATTGTTGTGATTGCCCACAGTAAGAAACATGTTTTTTAATAATATTCATAAACATTTGGGCGTGTTGAATTCATAGATATATTGTCACTGCTATCAGCACTATAGCAGAGGGGAGCCAGGCCAGGGAAAGAGAGGGACAGCGCCCCCCAGGGCCATTAACGCCCAAAAAAACAAAAATATACATTTGAATTTGCGTGTTGGTTATTCAAATACAGCACTTGTAAAAATGTTATCTTTGAAGATAAAATCATGAATTTTAATGATTTCAGTCTTTACCAATAGCAGCCATTGTTGCTAAACAGACCTCGCCCAGTCCCATTGCCCAAAATGACGCGAATACACTTCAATAGTCAAATTCTCACTTTGATGAATAAGCCCTCCCCAGAGTGTACAGTAAATGTGCAGGGCAGGGAGTCATGGAAAATTTCACACTATACCAAAAAATGCTATCTGTTGTTTCCACTGCTGAATAAACAACAACCCACAATAACTTCGATGCGCTGAATCTCTAAGGGGTCAGACAGGCAGAGCATGGGAAAATATTTGGGACTGAAGCCAGAATCTCTTCTTTGCGTTGATCCCAAGATTTAAAGATTAGTCATCATCTGGAAACAGGGAATTAATGACTCTTGACAACAGCCTCATTGGCTTTGTGTCAGAAGCTGTCAGTGCAATCTCCCAATCAACCTGATCTGTGACCTCCCTATTGTGAAGGTCAACCTTTGACAGGGATTAAGGTTTAGTTCAGGGGCAGGTGCTAGTAAATCCCAAAAAATAGCACATCTGAGCAGAGAAAATATATACAAGGCTGATCGGATCTACAGAGTTAACAAAGTAAAGAAAGACTGTAACATGAACATGATAGGAATATGGAGGGAATTGATATATATTTTATAATAAATGTAATACTGAGAGAGGGTCTGGCCAATGTGACAATTCAAAAATATTTCATCATGTGTTAAAGTCTGCTTTGCTGCCAATTTTGCACAGGAAATGCATCATTAAGTAAAATCATCCCCAAATAGTGCATGGACAGTTATAAAAAATCTTTTGCGCATTCTGCAAAACTACCAGTAGGGGACAGTAAAATGTTACAGTACAGAGCAATGTAAGTTTATTGTTTCCTGAGTCTTTAAGATGATATTACCATGCCAAAATCAGATCTGATTTATTTTCAATAATAAATCTTACTACGACAGTCAAAGTTTCATGACTCAAAGAAAAAAGTTTTTAGGGCACTGTCAGACAATGAAACAATGATCACTGGGGGATGCTGGGAAATTGTAGTAACTTACTGATGGGGTTAAAGGAATATTGCCATCCCAAAATCTGGGATCCCTTTTAAAAATCTTATTTTACATCCATAGAGAGTATGGAACTGTATCTTGCCGCCTTCATAACATTTCTATTACATTTTCTGCCTTTGCTCAAGTCTCATGTATTCTGATAAACTCACCAAGCAAAACTGATGAAAACAATGGCTTAGTTATATCACTGAGTCAGGTTATCTTCCTTATTTTCAGTCACCATTGTCAATTTTGAATGAATAGTCGTCTTATGCAACACCAGAACCCTGCCATCAACCCCCCAATTCACCAGTCTGAAGTGACAAAGTCAAACAGGTAAATTCGGAGCAGTACACCTTAGTTGCATTTGCACCTTCACACCACTCCTCCGCTTAGTCAATAGTAGAAGTACCTGTGCACATGCATGCAAAAGATGCAAAGAGCTCTGTAAGATTACGACTTGCGTAGTCGTCTGAATTAGTCGTGTATTCACCACTTCACAGACTTTGCTCAATAAGTGAATATGGGAAAGTGGAGAATAGACGCACAGCTCTACGTGACTATTTAGACTTTAGTCAATGAGGCTCTAAGTGCCAGGCGGTGACTGAAACAAGAGGATGGAGGTCCATGCCTTCGTAGAGCTTACAATGTAAATTGTATTGGTAAAGGAGCAACAGGTAAATGCAAAGGCTCAGGAGGTTTTTTTTTTTTTATAAAAGTTGATTTAAAATTTGCCAGCGAAATAGAGCTAAAGTGTGCCAATATATCAATATTACGAACATTTGATATTTATGAAACCCAATAAAACCAGTTTTGTCACCAAAAAGTTTTTTGCCTGGCTTAGGGTGAAAACCTACTATTCCCTATGGAGATAGTCCTGTCACTTAGCCAAAGTTTTCCTGTCAAAAATGGTCAGTGACATCAAAAATGGAATGAGATCCTATGGCAAAATCAGGGCAAAGCCTGTCTGTTTAATTGGATCGATAGACGACCGCATAGTTTAACACTTTGTTACCCAATAAGATGATGGAGACCTGATTGGTTAGGGAAGCCATTAGCTCTTTATTAAACAAACAAACCCTCCCATTGAGTTAGGAATGTTGAGAGAGATATCTGTAGTTTTGCCGGGGGCTCATAGTAGTACGACTTCCATATCTGTTTCCCCCAGACTAAATACCAATCGTCTGCCCCTATGTACCTTACACTTTGCTTTGGTCATCTGTCAATGGCCACCTTGGCTAGCTTTCCAACCAATGTTGTGTAAACGTGGACGCTGTCTGCACCTTTGCAGGAGCTGTAGGGGGAAGCGTGCATTTAAATAAATAAGCATTCACTTTGTTCTGCCATCTGATCAGTCGTGTGTTCTAGAATTTCCAAGCTCAGGGTGGACCTACAAACAGTGTTTCATCAATGAAAAGTTCATAGCGCTTGGGGGAAAACTAACCCAAACAGAACATTTTCCCTGTTTACTAGTTAAAGTGCAATTTAATGCAGAATGAGTAATATAATGGGGAACTGACACATATATTTAATCAACTCTATTTTTCCTTAAACATGGGCGGCCAGCTCTCCTGGACTGGTCGCCCTCTCCTTTCCTGGACAAAGGGCTTCATTGACTAAAGGCCAAATAGTTGCATAGAGCTGTGAGTTCATATCTATTCTCCATTTCCCCATATTCGCTTATTGACTAAACTCTACAAAGTGGCGAATACGCAACCAATTCGGATTACGATAGTTCCGATCTTACGGAGCTCTTCACATAACTTTGCGTGTGCACAGGTACTTCAACTATTGACTAAGCAGAGGAGTGGTGCAAAGGAGTGAATGCGACTTGGTGAATTGCTCCAAATTCACCTGTTTGAATTCGCCACTTCAGACTGGGGAATTGGGGGGTTGATAGCAGGGCTACCAGTGTTACGTAAGGCGGCTATTCATTCAAAAGTAACAATGGCGGCTGCAACTAAGTGACCACATGACCTAGGGACAAGGTGACATAGAAATAGAATATTGACAGAATACAGTTAGTGGGATATGGTGAGACTGACGTCACTGCCCTTCACTTGTCGAATTCACCTCACTCCGCATGACTTCTCATCCAAGTGACTACTCCACACTCTGCAACTGACAATGTTCACCACTGTCCATATATTCAACAAGTGTATTCACAGCTTAGTCAAGTGAATTTGCAACTATTTTGGCGATGCAGCTCAAATTGTAGCAAGGTGAGCTCGATAGGTGAATTCACATTTTAGTCAATGAGGCTCTTAGTGAGTAAGTTAATCTGATTCACTATTGTCTGGACATTTAGCACAGAGAAAAGCACATCTGGATAGTTTAAAAATTCAAAAATGGGGAAGTGTGTATGTGTATATATGTATATTTTTTTAATTTAGGGATGAGAAATGCAGTCATTTTTCTGGGAAATCCATATATAGGAAGAGTGCAGTGGGAACCTAATGGGTCCAGCTTCTATGGATAGACTAAGAAATGCTGTGTTACGTTCTCTTTCTTCCCAGAAGGCTTTACAGATCCTGCACACATTCCATCCTTCCTTAATTAGCTCCCATAAAGCGTGTACGGGCTGGTTTTTATAACAACGCCAAGTAGAAGCTGCTAATTTGGACAGAGTCCTAGAGGCAGAAGCTGCTCAGTGTCACTTTTACTGTAAAATATGATTCTCTTAAAACAAATAAACAAAAAAAAAATAACATTTAACAAAAAAATAGATTACTTTTTTTTATTTTTAAAATATTATCAATCTATTTTTAATAATGAAGCCATTTTAGCATTGAGTTTTACTCTGTGTCCATCTCTGTGCTGGGGAGCAATTCATGGGATCCGAGAGGACCTTTGTCATCTCTTGGGTGGTCTAGTAGGAAATGAATAGTCAGTTTCTGATTGGTCCACTCAAGCTTAATGAAATAGAAGGCAGCGAGTAGAGACTGGTGGTCTCAGACAGCAGCACCTGGAAAAGGACCCAGGTACACTCACTGATAAAACAGATGTTTTTAAATACAAGTCAACTGCAAATCAAGTTTATCTTTTGACATGTTGCAAAGTTTATTATGACAAAGCAGGTTTGTAAAAAGTTGAACTTCCCCTTTCATTTATTTATTGTACAGTTAAGAAGTATTTAGCAACAGAAGAAGTCTTGGGAAACACCACTTGTCACAGGTCATAGTTTTCAGTCGAGCTTGAAACATTAGAACTGGAAACGGATGATTTAGGATCAATCAAATCACGGGCTATCATTTTTTGGTCCAAAAAAAAAATAACTTGACTTATCATCTTTTTAAACAGTCGAAAATGGTGATGTTGCTATAATACCAGAATTTCAGTAGCATTAACTGGTCAAAAAACTTTTTGACTTTTATAAATATCCCCTCCTTTTTTGTCATTAAAACCGGAATTTAAATGGAAAGTGATCCGTTGTATAATGAATATTATTTTATATAAGGATATTATATTATATAACAGTGGTGGCCAAAAAGGTGACGTCACTCACCAATGCCGTCCCCCGAAGTACTGGCGCTGTTGAGTGATGTCATTGAGCCTGTGTCGGGAGAGGAGCACACATGCATCAGAGGAGGAGAGCTCCCCTGCGAACGAGCGCTCCTTCAGTGCAGGCCATGGATCCAGTCTGAAAACTGTCAGTTCAAGTCCGCGGTCTGTACTGAAGGCAGCTTTGGCGACGGCTCACGTGCCAACAGCGAGGGCTCTGCGTGCCCTCTTTGGCACGCGTGCCATAGGTTCGCCATCACTGTTATACAACATGTTATATATAAAATCTCCTGCACCTTTTTATTTATTTTTTTAAATAATGTTAGAAACTTTAAATTTCTACTTCTACTGGCAATGACCCACTAATGCAAAAAATGTAACAGAAAAATCTAAGACAAAGTCCATTGAAAGGAAAAAAAAATCTAGGGTGTTTAACAGTATCGCATTGCAGTCTACGTACAATTTTGTTGAGGTAATTGGATGCTTTGAATGGAACACTGATGTAATCTGCATTTTTATTGTAGAATTCCAAACAATTCGCCAGTATTGTCCAACCTCATTATAAAAAAAAAAACACTCATCATGGCAACGGACTGTGGGGGACAAAACTCTCCTTCATAGATGCATAATTAGCTGGACTTGTTCCACGCCTTTACATTTTAATTAAAAATGCATCTTTTTTTTTTTTGTCCAAAAGAGCACAGTGTGAGTTCAAGGATCCCTTTTTGAGAAGCAGCG
>WMED01017373.1:0-13023 GCA_019650415.1 Pipa parva | reverse complement strand
TGCGCCCCCTTGTTTGAGTCAAACAGTTTGACTGCGCGGTGCCAGCAAGGGGGGGGGGATAATCAAATGATCAAAAACTGGAGGAATGCTAATCGTCTTAAAAAGAACAGTTACACCAAACAGAATTGCCTGTTAGATTGGCATGGCAATTATTCTAATCCAGCACCTGTAAAAATATTATCTTTCAAGTTAAATTCAGTGATTGATTTGTATTGCTTTCTGTCTGTTCTTAACTTAAGTGGTAGCAGCTATGTTGTTAAACAGACCTCACCCAGTCCCATAGTTTCTGTGGTGCATTAGATAATACATACAATGGAAGCAGTGCCGGCTCTGCCATTAGGCAGAGTAGGCAAATGCTAGGGGCACCCCTAGCATTTTTTTTTTACATCTATGCTGGCCCGCACGGAGGTTTATGTTGCGGGGGGGGGCTGCATGGGGGGGCGGCGCGGGACGGGGGGGCGCCTAGGGCACCAATAGAGCCAGAGCCGGCTCTGAATGGAAGTGTAACCTAAAGCTGATTTTTAAAGTTAGATATCTAAATATCTTACTATTTGAACAAAATTTAACCTTTTAGAAACACAAATTGAAACATAGCAACTATATATATACAGTATATATACAGTATGTATACAGTATATTTCGACATGGTTGCTTTAGGCTACAGATCTGTTAACGTCATTTTAAATAGCCAATTAAAGCTAGTTTTTTTGGTCGCAATCTCGCAAAATTATAAATAAAGCTTTTTATGATTGTTATAGAAAATGTAAATACCCCATACTGCAATCACATTCTTTCCAATTAAGACTGCAATTTTCCAGTGTAGGGTTTGTTCTGCTGCTAGACTAATAAATAATTCTCTCACATTTTCTTAGATTGTTTAGCAAATCAATACGCATGCATCCGTTATTGTTGAAATGATTTAAGTTAAAGAAATTAAACTGAAACCACCTTTATGATGGTTTAAAGCTTAGTTAAAAGTCCCAGTGATCTACAAAGCAAAAATTCTTCATGTACTCAAGGCATGTTACTTATTGCTTGTCATTTACTGATTATGGCATAAAGTAACTGTTAGAGAAGATAAAGAGTCAAATCAACACTACCTGTAGGGTTTCAGAAGAGCAATTCTTTTATATGTGATGTATTTTATATAACTTCTTTATCATGATTTCGTCGTTTGCAGACTTCCTGATCTGTAGGAAGTTGGTAAAAATGGATAGGAAAATTCCTTCTTACATTTTGTCCGCTAATGATTTATAAAGCAAGTGCATGTTCCTGGCCAGGAAAGTTAAATGCCATGGCCAGAAGAGGGATTCCTGGAAGTTAAAGGTTAACAGTATCAGATAGAATTGAAACATTAACAAGTTTAATTAACCTCCTTAAAAGGGAAATTCACTTTATGGGGGGAATTCAGCAAGCTCCGAAGTGAGGCGCGTAGTGTTCGCCTCACTTCGGAAAAACTGACATGCGCATGCTGATGTCCTGAACGCGGACATCAGCCTGCGCGTTAAAGGGATTCCCCTCCCGGCGAGAGCACTCGAGCCTCTTTGCCGGGAGGGGAATCCCTTTAATACTCATGCTGATGTTCGCGTTCAGGACATCAGCATGCGCATGTCAGTTGTTGCTGAATTCCCCCCTATGTGCGAAATTTAATAAACTTGAAAAGTTGACCTTTCCAGCTCATCGATCCAGGGTCGGTGCTCACTCGAGTGCAGCCCAGGGTCTGCGGTGCTTTCCTGTGTGGGGCCCACGCTGCTGGTGAAGGGGGTGGCCCTTTCCTGCTTGCACTTAGTCCTCGAGGAGGTGGGAATAGCACCTTTTCAAGTTCATTCTCTGTAAATCTCACTGTCCGATAGGTAAATATCAATCGATATTTTTCAATCGATTTTTTACCGATTGAAACTTTTTGAAGGAATTTTTCGATGGAAAAGTAGCCATACTTTACATAAGCGCTTTGTCTACTTTTCCATCAAAAAATCCGATCAAAAAGTTTAGATCTGTAAAAAACTGATCAAAAAGTAATGGATTGATATTTACCGATCAAACAGCAAGATTTACAAGGAATGCACTCAAAAAGGTGAAATCGGCCTTTTCAAGTCTGGTACATTTGGTAAATGCTATATACAATTGAATGAACAAAAGCCATTGCGCAAATGGTATGGATGGAAATACAAAGAATGGAGACCAACACCCTGAATAAATGCTTAACTTAGACACCATTATCTACAATTAAATGCACAACACAGAAGCCATTCCTCAGTGAGAAAAATTTGATGCCCAGAATATTGTAGAATAATGTCCCAATGTGTCCTTAGGAAAGTTATACTCCCTCCTCTTCATCAATCATCTTAATCTGCAACAAAATTCTCCTTTTTTCGGATTCTAGCGGTCTGATGCAGGTGACAGCCAGGGAGATGCAGGTTAGAATAACAGAGGCACGGAAGGGATAATGTTTTATAAAGAGAAATAGGCCCTGTTATATGGTTTGTTTCATTGGTGCCTGGTAAAACCCAGTGTTATGTTCCTAGATGAAGCTGTGGACTATCTTCACCAAAAACAGTATGTAAGAGCCACGCATCTCAATAACGGGGGACACCAGTCAATATTGTCTCCATCATCTCTTTCCAGAAAGACGCCCTTACCATAGACATTAGATATGGGAGTCCTGATGGTCATTGGGTTGGTAACTGATAACAGAGAGTAACAACAAGGCTTGTGTCACATTCACGAAAAATGCATGGTCCTTTTGGGAATAATGTTCTATTCTAGTAGGTCAGGTGAAACACAAATGGTACATGGTTGTGGTAGTGTGATGGTGTAGCCATGCTTTCATTTTACATATAAAACCTATACAATTAAACCTATACAATTAAACCTATACAGTTAAAAATGTAGGGTTTGTTTCTATTTGAATTCCGCTGACTTTAGTGCTTGATAATAAAAAAAGTACATACGTGACTATATCCAAAAATTCAGCAGGAGCAAGTGAAGTCCAAAGAATCCAACCTCATTTCCTGGGTAAAATAACCCCACCCATTGCAGATATCTGCCTTAGATCTTCTCAAGGGACTTCCCAGCTTCGAATAAAAATCCGTATTCTTATTGAAAATGAAACCCCGCCGTGTATCAGTTTGTTTTTTTTTTCAGGATAATTTTGTGAATTATCCTGATTTATGTAACTTTGACCTGGTAAAAAACAAGTTTGGACCAAATATATCAAAAGGGCAAATGTGTTAGCAAAGTTGTAATTCTGTTATTACTGGAACAATCATATGTACAGGATCACCTAAACTTGTCATTTCCTTGTCAATTGTACAAACCTCAGACCATCTTGACTTGGCTTTCTTTCATACCTAGCATAGCTTGACCTATATCCAAAGCATTTCTAAACTCCCTTAATGAATTACATTTGTGATTTCTACACCTTTTTCTTGCCAGTAGCAAAAATTCTGCAGATGACAATGGTTTCAAAAAAATGTGCTGATGATTTATTTGTTCTTTTTAGAAACTTGGCTACATTTCTGAACATTACTATCTTTGATAAATCGAAAATGGAAAACGTTGAGCGAAAGATTTAAATTTCTAGAGACATCGGTATTTTTTTAAAGACATGAATCATATTGCATTTGCAGTATCTTCGGATATTTTATTTGACACTGTGGACATCATTGTTAAATGTAAATGTTTTATGTAGGAAATGTGTTTATGGGTAAAAGGGATTACATAGTTTGTGACCTGAGTGCAATTTAGGCATTCATTTATACCTAGGGCCAGAAGCGGCCTTGGCCCTATAGGCGCCCTAGGCAACCCCCAACCAGGCGCTTCCCCCCATCCCACGCAGCCCCCCCTGCCCCGCGACACCTCCCTGCCCCACGCCGACCCCCTTGCCCCGCGCTCCCCACTCACCTCCAACACCACCATCGATATTAAAAAAAAAAGCTCACGAGCGCCCCTAGCAATTGACTATTTGGCCTAATGGGAGAGCCGGCCCTGCCTAGGGCAAAATTGATTAAGCCCGATTTCGCTTTTCCGAGTTTATCCCAAGAACTTCACGGCTGATTGTGTGGTAAAAGTCATGACGTTTCTTTGATCGAAATTTGCCGACCGAAACTTTTCGATCGAGTTTTTCAATTGGATTTTTCAATGGAAAGGTAGCTGTACTTTACATTAGTGGTATGGCTACCTTTTTATCGAAAAATCGACATTGAAAAACTTGAAAGTTTTTGTCGTTAAATATCGATCGAAAAAATCTTGTGATATTTACCGTGAGAAACTTCCGTTATCTTGCGGGAATAAACTCGGAAAAGCAGAATAGGGATTTTCCAAGATTAATAAATTTCCGTCCTCATCTAAAAATCCCTGCCCATTTGCTAAAACATTCTGATGGCATACCTTCCATCACAATTTATAGTGTGATCCAGAAGGAAAACAACAGTAACATCATAGAGAATATTAAATGGATAAGGCGTTTAAAAGTAAAATGAAAATGAAAAGGAACATCTTTGCAATCTTTAAAGTATTGGAATCTCATGAGAGAGTCAATCTGAAGTTTTTGCTGCTTTGTACTATTCTTCCTGATATTCAAGTTACAAAGAAAGGTCTATTTCTAAACAACCATAAAGCTACAGTATATAGGTGAAGGCATCCATTTTTAACCCAGGCATATTCATTTCATGGGCACTGTTTACCACTTACACAACTAAAAAATGATTATTCTGAGCCCCGGGTGTTCTTTTTAAAACATCGCAAATGAATTTATTTTCTCTATCATTACAATAACACTGACCTACTTATAATCTGGGAAATGAATCAACAGGGGCATCTGGTAATCTAGTAGGCTAG
Source organism: Pipa parva (assembly GCA_019650415.1). Taxonomy (NCBI): domain Eukaryota; kingdom Metazoa; phylum Chordata; class Amphibia; order Anura; family Pipidae; genus Pipa; species Pipa parva. The sequence goes on along the minus strand of WMED01017373.1, from coordinate 8,184 downwards.
TAATCCATAGCAACCAAATCAACAGTATTCACTGCAATAGGGGAGCTATGCCAAACTCTGGTTGCTATGGATACTAAACTTCCGTTAACGATTACAGTTAATACATTCATCTCTGAATATCTTTAGTTTTTACGTCAAAAAAAAAAAGCAGAGCTCGCTTGAATTTCTCCATTAGGTTTTCCAAACGTCATAGATTCTAAAACCTGTTCTCATGCCTTCCTAAAAGTCCATGATTTTCATATATCGTGAATATCCACAAAACCAGCTCCACTGGGGTAGCGTGTAGTCAGGATTGAGAACGGCTGCCACATATAAGTCAACGTAGATCTTAACCAAGACTTAGGATGGAGACCTTCTGAATTCTACACTATTCTAGTGTATATCTCCGGCACCCTATTACAGCATCTAATCCCAGAATCTAATCACACCACTCTCTTCCAATTATATTTTTTTTAACATTTTTTTTTTTAGTTTACGTTCTTTATTTAGATTGTGTTTTAGGAAGATGTTATACACAATATATTTACAACAGCAAACAAGAAAGCTCTAGGTTACACTTAAAATGTTGGCAATTTCCTTTTTCGATTGATTAAGCATATACACATAATATTACACAGACATTACTCATATAATAATACCAGGCCATTTAGCCTGGGAGGGAACTATTATAGGTAGCCCTAAATAATATATGCAGTAGAACTTAAACCCACAGTGGACTTACAATCCAGTAAGAGACTGTACAAATGTAAATAAGAACCATGCTGGAAGAGAGCTGGGGACATGTAAAATAATCACCAACATTTATTTTGTTCTAAAAGAGGAAGGATTGAATGAATTCTACTAGAGCTAATGCATGGACATTGTGTTAATGCTGTGCTGCATTAGATTAAAGCCTTAACTTTGTCAATCAGCTACTGATATCCTAATAGATTTAGGAGTGTGCATGTGAAGTGGTGTTCCTCTTGTGTTTAGGTGTTTGGGGAATAAACCATACTTGCTGGCTAGGCCAAGGGCAGACAGGCTGACCTAAGTGTTTTTGGATTTTAATGATGCAATTCATTACTTGTATTTATTTTTCATATACAGTAAATATTTATTGGAAACTTGTCTCTATCTCTACCCAATTTGGGGATTCGTAATCTCAAACAAGAAGTTGAAAATAACAATCTTTGGGATCGAAATTTACAACAAAATAAAAAACTCAAGAAGATCAATTTCAACTTCTCGAGTTTTTTTCGTTGTAAAAAAAAAAAACCAAAAAAAAAAAAACAACGGGTTGCCTGATCGAAAAATATCGATATTATCATTTTAATTTTTTTACAATGGATAAAATCAAGAAGTCGATCGAGTTTTGAAAATTTCGCCTCTCGGATTTACCGGTAACCTATTTAAATATCCCGCCTCATAATGTCAGGGAACACGCATTGACTTGTGTGTACCATTTAGTAGCAAAGGGTCAATTCATTTCAATGAGAAAACAAATGAGTCACCCTTTGTCTAATGCTGAAACCGAGCCTGTTCTGTATTCCACTTCTGAAGTCTTTAGAATACGTGTTGCGGTTTATGTTTGCTACAGTTCTTCCTCCACTCTGCATTGTTAGATCAAATGTACCTTCTACAGACCCCCACCCCATATTAACAAAAATAAAAGAGATAAATGTTTATCAAAACCAATCAATTGTGATATTCTTCTTATTGAAAGCATGGCAATGTAATATCTAATATGTCATATAAAAGAATATATATAAATAATATATATACTTTTACATTGGTACACAAGACCTTATCCTATCAATTCCTGTCGTTCCAGCGTCATCCAGACAGAAAGACAGAAAGTCTGTCCAGACAGATACTTATTTGACTTACCTTCTGCATTAATATCCTTAAAATGTGTCTTTCTACTTAAGTAGCCATCTTTGTAACTTAGGGGGTTATTCACTAAAGTCCGAAAGGTGCGAATTCATCAGATAAAGACAGTCGCAATAGGCTGCTACTGTCGCAGTCGCGTCTTTATAATGAGAATATTGTCGCAGGCACATCTTTATTATGGGAAAATTGTCGCAATCTTAACTTTAAAAATTGTTGTGACTTTACAATGGGGAAATTGTAGCAGATTTACTATGGGAATCCGCTGTTTGTGAATTCGACAGTCGAATTTGCACCTTAGTGAATGCTTTGTACACATGAGAGCACCTAATTTATGGGTGACACTAAGTAAAGCAATGTCTTGCAAAAACAGTAACAAAAGTAGAAGTACTTCCAAACAATGATAAATTCCTCCAGTTCCGTAGTAACCTATTTACTTGCTTTCACCTTCTTTCCTCTTTGATAAATATCCCCTATGATCCAGCGAATATAACTCAGGTTGCGTGCTGCACAAAGCAATTCAAGGCGTGTAAGAAGACGACCTGAAAAAGTGTTTTTAAAAAAGTTGTTCATGACTTTGATTTTCTGCTAGAAATAGACTTTCGACGCATGTGTTTGAAGCTGGATCCTCTAGCTAATTTATATTCAGCGTCGATGTGAAATCATACATGAAAAGCTATGTTAAAATGATATGTAAGCTTTTTGAAGCATATATAATACATTATTTTTTATAGCAGAGTTCATCTGATCTCTGCTTCATTTCATGCCAGCGAATAAACTCAAGATGTGCAAAATCTTTCTAACACTTGGGACCTTGGGACTTATCCAGACCCAGAAAGCCTTTCATTGTATAGTAGAATGTGGTCATCCATGGTTTTTCAACAAATGTGATAGATTTTTTAATATAATTTGCCATGTCCCGACCAATGCTTCTAGAATGTTACATCATCTCGGTCAAAGCCAAGAGTTTTTCGTTTTCGTTCCTCCATATGGTCAGCCTTCATGTTGCTGACAGAATATCTGATAGAATACTGTGGAAGAGAAAATGTCTAATTTGTTGAGTATTACTGACAGACGGGGAGCTGTTGATATCACGCTGCAATAGTTTGCATATGTTATTACATAGTAACTGTGTTCTCTGTGTGTTTTGGGTGTGAAAAGTTGTAGCACATGGTTTGTTTGTTTTTTTTAAACATCTCCATGCTGTTCACTGCCATCTAGGGTGAGGAAAAAAAACATCTAAATTGAGCCAAGTATGATGATATCATTACCAACTGGTAGCAAAACCTAAGACCATAAATAATATTTTCCACATTCTAAAACTGTTGTTAAAAATGATTGCGCATGATAAAGGATGATAAAACATAACAAACTGAAATCTTTTGCTGCACTAAAAGTTTTAAAATGATAAATGTGTGATTATAAAATGATGTCGCTATAATAATTCTTCATTTGTTTATGAAAGGGTAAGTTCTTTTTTTCACATTTTTATTGCATATTTGGAGCTGTTTAATAGACTCGGTTAATGTAATTTAACACCTGAATTTCTAATGAATTCAAGCCCTCGTTCAACCACTTAAGGAACCACACCTTTATCAACTATTACTCTTAAAGTGGTATACACCTCAATTTATTGTTGTTGGTATAGCCCAGGGGTCGGCAATCTTCACAGAGGAGGAAGCCATATCTCTCCCTTCTTCACCTTTGCAAATTCTTCTGGGAGCCACAAAGGGGGAGGAGCAAGTACGGTCCCGTTCACATGACCTTTGACGTCCCATCACAAGAGACGTCAAAGGCTGGGGGCGGGTGGGAGGGCAGACAGCTCGGAGCCCCACACCGCGGCCAAAGAGCCAAATGCGACTCGTGAGCCACGGTTTGCTGACTGCTGGTATAGCCTATTGAAATCTAAATTGGTCACCTTACGCTTCTTTAATCAATTGGGTATACACAAACTCCCACATATCCACTTATGAAAGAGATATAACACCTTCTTGACTAACAAACACATTAGATTGGTTTTAATTGACGAGTAATTTATTTGGATAACTTTATTAATCGGATCCTATTCACAGAGTATAGTCACTCCATACTTACCTTGAAAAAGCTCCCCAGTTGGAGTGAAACGTGCATTGGTATTTTTTCATTTGGGGGACTTAGCAAAATCCCTTCCCCCCCTTATCTATACTCGATAATAATATTTTGACACTTTAAAAAGGGCAAAATTTAATAAAATCGAAAATATCAATATCGTGATATTGAATACATATTACCGATATTGCAATATCGAACAGTTTTTACCAATATCCCGATATCGAAATTCGATCAATACTTTTAAGCTGTTTATTTCTATGGATAATCCATAATATTGATGGGAAATTTGATATTGCGATATCGATATTACCGATATCGTTATATAGAATTTACTGATATTGGCAAAATTCTGATATTGCGATATCAGTAATATCGATATCACAATATCAGCAAAAATCATGCAATATTGGTAAATTCAATATCGCGATACCGATATTTTCGGTTTTATTAAATTTCATCCTTTGTGTCTAATTTTATTTTTCACACTTATGTATCACTATCATTTTAATTATTTATTTATCAATAAAGGTTACGTTTTAACTTGGCACTCTCATTTGGACCAGTTTAAGAGGGGAATTCAAAATGGTATTATGCGCTCGCTGATGTCCTGCACGCGGACATCAGCAAGCGCATTAAAGGGATTCCAGTCTCGGCAAGGCAACTCATTTGCTCTCGCCGAGACTGGAATCCCTTTATTGCGCTCGCTGATGTCCGCGTGCAGGACATCAGCGAGCGCATAATACCATTTGCGAAGTGAGCCGAAGGAGCTCACTTCGCTGAAGGGTGAATTCCCCTCTAGTGTGCAGGTGTTTAGCGCTTCTTCCCCATTCCCTTTTATCCTTCTAAAATTCTTTTATTGTAATGACAGAAACATTTTATTACTGAGTAAATTTAAATGTACAGCAAGTTAAGTCAAACTGTCACTCGTTAATGCTATGTCACAATACAAAATCCGTCACTTTAAAGTGCACCTGTCACCTCAAAACACTAACACTAATTTAGGTTGTACTATTGAAATACACATTATGTAAATATATATATATTAAACAAATGTACCTTTATACAGCATTTCTCCCTTCATCTTCCCTGTCAGCCTGACTTTTCTTTCCTGGGTCGGATGATGATAATTTACATTATAGATCCTGAAATCAGATCCCTGTTAGATCATGATTTAAGGGATCTGATTGGAGGAGCTATAATGTCAATCATCATTTAGCCCCGCCCAACCTGACTCGGGAAAGAAAAGTCAGGCTGACAGGGAAGATGACAGAGGGAAACACTGTATAAAGATACATTATTTAATACATTTATATTTACATAAACATTTATTTCATTAGTACAACCTAAATTAGTATTAGTTTTGAGGTGACAGGTGCACTTTAAACATGGCAAATCTATCTCCATTGATGAGGAACAGGCTGAGTTAATTTGCTTTACAAGGGGAAAGTGTGGCATTGTGATTAGTTTTCAGCTGACATCAGAGCATGTGGCTTCAAATGATAATGCTGAAACTGATTGGACGACATCTACAGATTGTGGCTTGATTAGGTCATAAATACAGCTGTTGTCAAATAATCTGTATGAATGAGACGGAGGAGAAATGAGTAAACCGTTCTGGATTTCGGACCAGATACTATTATTATCAAGGTAATATCGACCCACTTGCTGCTTCCTGATTTTACTTTTGTTTTGTCAATGCAACTTTTTTAGTCACAACTTTTTTCGAATGTTTATGAAGTGGCGACTAAATTTTTTCTCAACCAAAAAAAAGATCCAAAATTTTGAATGCAGTTTGAATAAACACTACTTAGAGAAGTCTTTTCTTATCCAAAAATGTTCGCGGCATTAAATCAACTGTATTTTACATTGATTTCAACTGAGCATTTTTTTTTGGTTTGTGACTATTTTCCCCATCAGTGGTGGTTTTTAATGCAAAAATTTTTCCATTGCAACAGTTTTTGATCAACTATTTCCATAGAGAATAATGGGTTTTTGCCCACCCTCAATCTCAGGAATATTTTTCAGTGGCCATATTTGTTGCAGGGGGCTTAATAAATACAGATATCGGTTTCAGTGACTTTTTCACCCTATTTCATAAAAATTTGATAATGAAATACCTGTCAAATTTTTATTTGAGTGATAAATTCATCCCCGGTGTGTATAAAAGTTTCATTGAACCCCAAGGAGTTTGTGTGAATCAGCAAGTTTTCAAACTCTTAAAAATAACTTACTGATATGGGTGAGACAATCTTTCCAGTTTCCAGTATGTGCAGATGGAGGCTCAAACATAATCTTCAGAAAAGAGCTTGTAGTTGACTCTATGTTACACAGATTTTAAGGCTAATACCATGAAGAGATAGTTGTAAACCAGCAAAGTATGTGAAGCTTTTCGTCAAATCTGATGGATATTGTCACTTGAGGACAAAATGTATTAAAGTCAGAAAGACTGCTCTCTGTCTATCCGATTTTATCGCGTGAGATCTTGCGTTGTTCCCGCAAGATTGCCGAGCGAGATTTCCATAGAATTTTTCAATGGAAAGTTAGCCCTGCTTTACATTAGTAGTATGGCTACCTTTTTTTATCAAAAAATCAAGATTGAAAAACTGGTGCGGTAATCTCGCGGGAAATTTTGCCCATAGACGTGTAGATGGTCAGTTAATCTCAGATGGATCTTTAAAAAATGAATGAGGAAATAGCTCTTACTTTCGTCTGGGATATTTTCATCTGTTGTTTCCAAGACACAGCACCTCAAATACATAGAGTAGATGGATCAAACCAAAGAATGCCCAAAGAAGCACTCTGCAGTATATCATAGCCCAAATTCTATTCTTTTCTTCTTATACAGAAGAGTTTGTAAAATAATTTATACAGAAAGTTTGCTTGCAAGATCTGTTCACACAGATTTCTAGGCTGTTTTGCGGCAGACATTATGGGTATGTTATGATCCAGGAAGATATTATTCACAGCAGTGATTAAACCATTTTCTGATTGGCAGCTGCTCTTTCCTGAAGATGGATCAGGTTAAACCTATGTGAGGCTATGGGGTGGGAGTATAGGCAGTCAGTGCTTTAGCTATATATAAGGTTTGAGGACCAAAGGCAAGGGTTATGGTGCTTCTAAGAGGATAAAGAAAGAGCCTAAGAAACACATGAAGAAAAGATTGTGGAGGACAAGAAAGTTAGGCAGTAGGTGGGGAGGGGGGCATTTATCCATCTCCAATACTTTACATACTCAGCGGAACTGGGTCGCCACTAGAGGCACTATAGCGAACTCAGAACCCGTTACACCCCTAGAAACACTAAGGCGCACAAAACGTGAAGGATACAGGAAAAGGTGGTACACCTTCTAGAAGCACTAAGGTGAATGGTGCAAAAGTGTAGGAACAGAGAGTGTGAAGAATCTGGAACAAATGTGACTAGAAGGAAAGTGTAGGTGCTCTATAGCACAGCAGGAGTAGGTACTGGTTAACATCAAGGCGGGGAGTCTAAGGAGGGTCAGATTTTCATCCTAAAACCCCCGCAAGGGTGTATGGTCTTTGCAGTAGGCACCTCCCAGGTCACGGCCCTCAGGTTAACTTCCCACTGGTGGCAGTTGGATGACTCACTGAAAACACTGGTATAAACCTGGAACAGCTGAACTGCAACTGGATCACTTGGAGCAACTAGTAGAACTGTAACTCACAGCACCCCTGGGCGCATGCTGAATTATAACTCACAGCACTCCTGGGTCAGCATGGGACTAGACGATCCACTCCTGGGATACATTGGCATGCTGCAGAAACGTACTGGGTGCTGACTTGACTGAGGCTGTGGTTATAGCTGTGAAGTTACTCAGAAGCTGCAGATCCCTTTAAGAAGCAGCAGAACTGGCAGCAGTATGCAGACCATAACTAAAGGCAACGATGGGCAGGCAGATAATCTTGAACCAAAACGCCAGGCTTAAAGATCCATTGGTATTCACCTATTCTGACATTGACATTAATACTCAAGCACTGTGCTAACCGCTCATATTTAAATCTTCCAGCTTTGTGACGTCAGCCGGTCGTGATTGGTTGAGAACCCCCCCATTAGTGCTGTGCTATATACAGCTCCAGCTCTTCCCAGCTACACAGGCACTGGAGACACAAGCTAAGTTAACAGGGAAAGGTAAAGGAGAAAAAAAGACACAAGCAGCTCAAGAGCAGAGGTAAGCAGCACTCCTGACAGGCATATGCATCAGATATTTACA
>WMED01017372.1:0-13024 GCA_019650415.1 Pipa parva | reverse complement strand
CATTGCCAGCACTGGAACGCCAGGAAGGCCCGAGACCGAGGTAAATACCGTTACAGTAATCAGCTTCTCTGGTGGGACCAGGATGCTTTAGTCTGACACTGCTGGGAAGAATGTAGTGTTACTTACATAGAGTATTTTATTTTATCCATTTATATTCAGTATATATACAAATAGACAGACAGGCAGACATTTACTGTAGATAGAGACAGATAGAGCTACAGTTGAAGAAGGACTGTGAGCCTCTCTCAGTCATTACCAGCATTATGCAGGAGTATAATTACAGGGGGAACATAATAACTGTGATGACCATTGCCAGATCATAGTAACTGAAGACAATTTAAACAAGCCCAGATTGCAAATGCTTAACCCCACCTTCAGTGGATAAGATATAGTGGTGGTGAAAGGTAGAGAAAACTAAGTAAGAGTGGTTATTCTTGGCATGGGATTCTGGATCATGGGGCATGGGATCAGATTTATCAGTAGACATTGGCATATAATTATGATACAGACAATAAATATAGATGCATGGAAACTGACGTGCAGATCAGGGGACAGGTGGAAACGCAACAGATTACGATCTTAGTAAATTAGATTCTCATCAATATCCAAAGTAGATTATTGAATTATGAAATTCATCTAACTGTATGGGAGTGGGGATTTGTAGAATTCAGGGTATATAAATCAAAGAGCAAACTCTCACAGCAAAAACAATTTGTGACAATTTGCATCAATTTGCCTGTCGCTTAGTACATTCAGTAGTGCATATTCACTATTCAGCCTATTGTTGCTGCAATTGAGCAAATAATTGCATAGCCATTTTTGGGTGTTGCCTGGGGAATAGAAGGGGTGGCATTTTGTAGCAAAAACATAATAAACAGATATGATAGCGCTGTCATGTCATCTTCACATAGATCTGTTTAAAGCAAACAATGACACCATGTCTTTTCCTATGTTAATGACAACATACTAGCAATAAGCATAGATTATAAGAAAAGGCAATGGCACCATTTTGTTTTTGTCATTGGTTTTGTTACCAGAAAACAGTTGCAAAAATTGTAACACTTGTTTTTTGACATTCATTGACAGGCAATTCCTAGTCATGTTGGTCACTATATTGTTTAGGCCTTTTGAATGACATTGGACCAGAATTGGATAAGAACCATACCATAAGCTCCCCAATTCGCCACTTGCATTTGACAAAGTGAAATCTGTGTATTCACGCCAGTATGCCTTTGTGAATTGTCACTTCAATAAATACTCAAATTGTTGACGCATTCAGAGATGTGAAGTGGAGAGTAAATAGGTGGGACATATTCAGTGAAATTAATCAACAGGAGCAATGTTTCTAAAGAGTTCCTTGAGGACAGTGCTTTTACATGCAACCATCAACACAACATCCACCCACTACCCTGCATTCTGCAGGTGAGTAGTCAATAAGTAGTTCAATGCACTGAATTTCTATATCGATCTATGGAAGAACAAAGTAAAAAAAAAAATAGAACACAGTAGATTTCCTAGATCAGCAGTGGTGAACCTATGGCATGCACGCTGTCTCCACTGCTGCTCGAACACTTGTCCTAGATTCTCCCAGCAAGTGAGCGCTCCTTCAGAGTAGGCCGCAGACCCGACCTGAAAGTTTTCAGGTCTGATTAGCAGCCTACACTGAAGAAGCGCTTGCTTGCCGGGAGGATTCAGGTAGGACATGTGTTGGTTTGACCTGTGCCCTGACGCAGATGCGATGATGTCACTCATCAGCGCTTGCACTGCGGTAGAAGGTGCTGATGAGCGACGTCACTCATTGGTACTCGGTGCTGAAAACTTTTGCCACCACTGTCCTAGACAATGGAAGAACCATCTATGTTCTTTTTTGTTGAATAAAATAGTTTAACAGCAGGATAGACACAAAGGCCTTTGTCCTGGTTAGCTAATGTTGTCTCTTTTTAGTAGAATTTATCTTTCAACAAGCGAAGCCAGCTGTCTTCCTGATTGACAATCCAGTCAATAAGACAAATTCTTTGAGCTCAGATGTATATAATCACACTAAAATTAATGCCGAAAGAAAAAAGGATAAAAGTATTTTAACTTTCTGATATCAAGTACAGCATTTTGAATTCTTTTCCCAGTTGTTTAAAGTAATTTCCTACACACACACACAAAATTTCCTTTTCTACAAAGGCAAATGCAGTTGTGAAAACAGGAAGAAAAAGGCAGGGGGAATTAAGATTATTTATCCACAAACTGAACATATAAACCGTGGTGTATTTCCAGGCTTTCGGAGCCAAAGCGAACCTGGTATGCAGTTCAGATGGAGATGAAATCCGCCACAGAATGTAATCAGGTCTGTTAACAATTCCAGCAGAGCTCTATAGAGGCAACTATTCAAATGCTTAAATGTTCAGTCAACCTCTCTTGATCAGGCAATGTGAGAGGCAATTCACACACTTTGACAATTATGGTATATCATAGGACTCAAAGAACCATTTATTAACAGGATCGTTTTCAAAGTTCTGCAACCCTGCCTTGGATATGTTAATCAATCTATCCTGACAGGGATTAATAAAAAGTTAATGTTTCATGCAAATGCAGCATAAGATATTCATATTTAAAAAGATGCCCAGAGGGGATGGGAAACATCTGAAATTGCATGTGTTTGTGTGTGGTGAGAGGTTTGTATTTTCAGTTGTTGGGCACTGGAAGCAATTACCCTCTGTACTAATAACTTCCTGAAGAAGGTCATCATACTATGATTCTTAACAGGATGTAGAAAAATAGGGGAAAAAATTGTGCATATTAGTGTGGTTTTAGGAAATGAAGTTTTTTGTTGTGGGTTTTTGTTGGTGAATTCTTTTTCTGGTTCCTGCACGATGGCCTTTAACAATATTTCTGGCAAAAAAAATAAAACCTTGCTTTATGGTTGGGATTTTAGTTAAAGGTTCAAAATCCAAAAACAGTTGACAAGAGATATAGGGGGAATTCACCATTGAGTGAAGTGAGCTCCGAATCCTTCAGCTCACTTCGCACATGGTGTTATGCGCTCGCTGATGTCCTGCACGCGGACAACAGCGAGCGCTTTAAAGGGATTCCAGTCTTGGTGAAGCAACTCGAGTGATCTTGCCGAGACTGGAATCCCTTTAAAGAGTTTGCTGATGTCCGCGTGCAGGACATCAGCGAGCGCATAACAGTCTGTGCGAAGTGAGCCAAAAGTTCCGGAGCTCACTTCACACTATGGTGAATTCCCCCATTAATGTTTAAAAGTCATTTTTGTTTTCAAGCAGTGGCTCTAGGGAAGCTCAAAAAGGGTACATTTACTTATTAGGTCCTTCATTTTGTTTAATCAGTGCTGGCACCAACAGATTTGTAAACGAATATAAACTGATGCATACCCCCCAAGTGTCCTGGATTCCATGGGATGGTTCCTTCTTTTGGGTATTGTCCCGCTGGTCCTAGTCCCTGACCCAAGTTTCCAGTCTCCTAGTCCTCCCCCAGCCTTTAACTGATGCCTGGCATTGTGCTAATACTTCAGCAGTACACAGCCAATCAGAGAAAAATGGGTGGCATGCAAGTGATGTTGCTGCTAAGGGGTGGCTCTGTTCCACTGTCCTCCCTGGCAAGATGAGAGGTATGCCAATGATCTACAGCAATCAGTGAACGTTAGTGTCTTGTGAGGCAATATCACACAAGGCATTCTGAAATCCATCAAAATGAAGCAGTTCTGGTTGCCATTACTTTCAATGGCAACCATGGCAGTACCAGATATGCCGTTTTTAGGAAGCAGTGAAACTGATTTACTTGTGGTCAACACTGAACCACTTAGCAGAATAGCAATCTGTAGTGCCATTGCCACTGTATGTAATAGCAATCAGTGCTGCTTCATCTGTATTGAGCTTGACCACTGCTGACTGTTAGTACATTAATAGCCCCTTTTATATACTATTTACCAGCACTTCATGATGTTCTCACGGGATGTAAACATTAAACTTCACTTTTTAGTTGTTGATATGGTGGCATTCTAATATCATTTTGCAATTAGTTGTGTTTTTATGGTTTTTGAATGATTTTTTTTCTCCCGCTTCTTCTTTTCTGTTTGTCAAGTTTTCTGACCCAAAAAAATTATCATCTCCGGTGAATATGCTAGTGTGGAGAAGCATTTACATGAAAGTTCACACTTGGTGAATAACCCTCTTAATGTGCAGACAGAAACTTGCATTTTCTTTGGAGGTTATTTGGCTAAAATAAAACAATTTTTTGAAATGGGTGCATCCCTAGTTTATCGTGGGCCAAAAAGGCCAGCAAGGATAATATTTTGGCAGCTGCCCCTGATTTTACCGCCTCTAGAAATATCTTTGTTCCTGTCCTTGAAAGAAATTGCATGTGAGGGACACTAATTGCAAGCTGGAGAGTTTGGGAATTAGACCAAATTACTGAGTGAAGTTCACTAGACTCCAATGTGCATTTAATGGATTATAGAAAACACTTGCCAAAAGAATGAATTTGTCTGCAATTACTTCTATTATCAGTTTTATTTTTTAGACTGTGCGTGTATATATACCCTTGAGTTTCTAACTCTAATAGCTGATATTTATATAGTTAAATACGTTATTTCAGTGATAGTAGAAAGTCTATTGGCATCCATCTCTTCTGCTCTCCCAAAGGAGGTAGCTAAATACATTAGTGATGAGTTGTTTTAAAAATTTGCCTGTTTCATATTACTGTTCTTAAATGTATGGTCACAACAAAATTGGGTTTATGGCGGGGTCAGGTTTAAACTGAGGAAATCTAAAAGCCAAGAGATTAATAAGAACACTTTATCTAGGAATAAATTAGGTTGAAATAAACCTCTACTGAGCCGACTTGTTTAGTCATCCATAACTAAGATTTTGGCAGGATATTTGTGAAAAGATCATTGTCACTGAAAATGAGACTAAAGTATACAAGTTTCCATATATGGGGTTGTAGTCCTCTGAGATGGACACTGATGTGCCCACAATTGACTGGAGATTTGGGTAAGTGCAGATTGCAAGGAACGTATTAGTTCAGTGTTTCTCAGAAGTTGTTGGCTATTCTTATGTGTTATAAATTCTTACATAGTAAGAATATTCATCTACCATGGATGGTGGTGGTGAGGGTGAGTTGTTCGTCTGGTAGCTGAGACTACTGAACCTTTAAACTTTATCTTGTAAGAGACTTAAAGGCATACTAAAGGCTAATTTCTTCTGGGGGTGATTCTTAAAGGGATACTCCAGCAAAAAATAAAAAATACACATGTATTTATTTATGCCAATTAATACATATTATTGAATACAATTTATTATAAATTTTTTTTACAAAATTTCAATTTTTACCTGTAGAGAAGTGCTATACAGCACTTCCATGTTGCAAACTCCATCTTCAGACTCTGCCGGCGACTCTACAGCATCCCGAATCAGCCAATCCCTCTCAGGAGGGCATTCCTCTCCAGCCGCACTCCTAGTGAAGCTCCACATTGGCATTCCCTAGAAGTCACATGGGAGAGCGTGCACGTGATCAATGCGTCCTCCCTGGATTACGTGCACGCTTTCCCATGTGACTTATAGGAAATACTGATAAGGGGCTTCATATAAGTGAATTCTGGCCAATTCAAGTTGCTATGCTCTGATAGCCGCTAATTCTCTACTTCTTATTCACTAAGCAGTGGATTCCTATTGCGAAAAAGCAAACATCTTAGGACGCAGTTAATTGTGTAGTGCAGCATAGTCAGTCGAATGGTAAAAACCCTGCCATCAACCCCCTCATTTGCCACTTTGATCTGGCAAAGCTGGTGAATTTGACATAGCAATATTGCTGAATTCACTATTTCGACAGACATCGAATCCTAATGAATAGCCAAAATGACCTGTGCACAGGCACACAAAGTGATGCGAAGACCTTTATAAATTTGCGACTGTCATAACCATCCGAATTAGATCCAAATTCACCTAATTTCCGAGTTTAATGAATACGCAAAGATCAGGAGTATAGACGCAAACCAAAAAGCCCACTTTTTATGATAAATATTTTTCTTGGCACAATGTTACCATTTTGTAAGCATATATTGAATACATAACAGTTACAAAGGCATTTTGGACATTTTCTGTCCTTTTAATAAATGTGCCCCAAACTACTGGTCACATATTTTGAACCAACAATATGATACCTATTATACTACTTTCCTGAAACTTTTACTTTATTCAGACCAATCCCTCCCAAGAATAATCCCAAAATGCATGGATAGAGAACCAGATCAGTAGTGTGTGATTTATAAAACCAATGGGAAAAAAACTGGATAGCTGATATGTACTCAAAGTCATGTTTATGAATATTTTATAAACGTCCTATTTTTACTATGTTTAATAAAGTATGGATAGTAGACCACAGTTTGGATAGTAAGTTATTTATAAATTTCTTTGGCTGAAATACTAGCAGCCATAAGCTGGTATTCATTAAACCTGGGAATGGAGAGTGAGAAGTATCACTTTTTTGGCAAGCTTATGCAGCTTTTTAGTTTTAACTCTGGCATTGTAAGTCTAAATTTCATTTTCCATTTGTTTTCTTAATACGGTGGGAAGGTGTAAGGACAAACCAATGGAGCAGGTTTGAAGGTGAAATAGATCGATTTGTAAGCATCAAAAGTGGAAGCAGGAGTGACGAGTACATGCTTATTCTTATTAAAAAAATACATGTGAAGAGGAAATTGAACTCGCAAAGAGCTTAGAAAGGTAAGAGAAAACTCTACTAGGACAGTCGTGTTATTAAATGCCCTAATCTTTCCTCTGTCAGTGAGACTTTTTGGGAAAATTTTATTAAACTCGGAAAGAGCACTCTGAGTCTTTCCGAGTTTATCAGGAAAAATCTCGCATTGTTCTCATGAGATTTCGGGATTGAGTTTTGGATCCCGATTTTTCAAAATTTTTCAATGGAAAAGTAGCCATGCTACTAATGTAGAGTATGGCTACCCTTACCATCAAAAAAAAAATTTGAAAAATCGAGATCGAAAAACTCAGTCTCAAGAAATCTCACGAGAGAAATGCGAGATTTCTCCCGGTAAACTTGGAAACACTCAGGTGGGTTATTCACTAAGGTGTGAATTCGACTGTTGAATTCGCAAACAGCGGATTCCCATAGCAAATCCGTGACAATTTCCCCATTGTAAAGTCGCAACAATTTTTTAATGTTAAGATTGCGACAATTTTCCCATAATAAAGTCGCGACTGCGTCAATATTCTCATTATAAAGACGCGACTGCGACAGCAGCAGCCTGAGTCTGCTGATACGAAAGTTCAGACACCTGTATTGTCTCCTGGATGGGAGTAGAGAGAATAGTTCATGATTCGGGTGATAACCATCTTCTATGATGTCATGTGCCCTGGCCAGACAGTGACTTCGGTAGATATCTTCAGTGGGAGTAAGCTGGGTACCAATAACATGTTGGGCCATCTTGACTACCCTTTGGAGCGCCTTGTGGTTCGAAGCGCTGCAGTTACCGAACCAAGCCATGATACAGTATGCCATGAAACTCTCAATGGGACACTAGTAAAAGTCAACAAGTATTCTGGTGCAGACCGCCTTCCTGAGACACCTGAGGAAGTAAAGCCGTTGTTGAGCTTTCCTTATGGACTTAGAGGAGTGGAGGGACCATCTTAAGTTTTTAGATAGATGGATACCAAAGAACTTAAAGCTATCCACTTCAACATTGTTGAGTAGGACTGGGGGATGCCTATGTTCATTACTCCTCCTCCTAAAGTCAACAATCATCTCTTTGGTCTTCCAGGCCTTCAGTAAGAGCATATTTCGGTCACAACAGGATACCAGATTCTGCACTTCATCCATATAGGCAGTCATGATACATAAGGATGATAACAGTGATGTCATCCGCAAATTTTATAATATGGTTTGTGTTGTGGATGGGGGTAACATAATAAGTGATAAGGGAATACAGGAAGGGGCTTAATACGCACCCTTGAGGAACATCAGTGTTTAGTCGAATGACTGAGGATGACTGTTTAGCATGCCAGTCTGTATTCTATCTGTCAGGAAGTCCAAGATTAAGTTGCACATGTATGCACCGATACCAACAGTGCTGGCCGGCTCTGCCAATAGACAGAGTAGGCAAATGCTAGGGGCGCCGCCTGCCCAGGGGGGCACCCCTTCCATTTTTTTTTCACATTGTGCCGGCCGGCTGGAAGGTTACGTGCAGCCGCGGCTCAACTTATTGGGAGATCTAAAGTTGAGCCGCGGCTGGACAGCGGTGTTGGAGGTGAGTGGGGGCAGCGCGGGGCAGGGAGGGTGTCGTGGGGGTGGTGGTGCGGGATGGGGGGGCAGGTGCCTAGGGCGCCAATAGGGCCAGAGCTGCCTCTGGATACCAAGCTACTCAAGTGTAAGGAATGGCATGACAGTGTTAAATGCCAAACTGAAATCAATAAATAACCTAACATGTGTCTTTTCCCTCAAAGTGCGATAAAGTCGAGTGCAGGGACGTGGCAATGACATCCTC
Source organism: Pipa parva (assembly GCA_019650415.1). NCBI lineage: Eukaryota > Metazoa > Chordata > Amphibia > Anura > Pipidae > Pipa > Pipa parva. The sequence goes on along the minus strand of WMED01017372.1, from coordinate 4,515 downwards.
TATTTTGGTGGTAGGCAAATTGGTAGGGGTGATGGGAGGCAGGGATTTTGTTTTATAATGAAAAAGTACTAATCTCTCCAGGCACTTTGTGACTAGAGAGGTTAGGGCAATTGGCTAGAAGTCATTTGGTTCACGGGCAAAATGGGATTTGGGGACAGGGACAATAATAGCTAATTTAAAGATGGAGGGGATGTTGCATTGATTTAAAAAAGTCATTGAAAACATCCGCCAATTGTGCAGAGCACACTTTGTACTTACCCGATATAGTTTGAATGCTCCCTCGGTGTCTGGCTGCTGTGTATATCGTTGGCAACAATGTGACGTGAAGTGTTCCGGTGTGTGCGCACTCAACTCACATCATACGCTAGTGTGGCCCAGCAACAGGTAAGTTCCATAGGTTTACACGACTTGTTTGTTTTTTTTTGTTTCTATTTGCGGCATTTATACGCCACGCATAAAAATGCTAGTGTGAACCTAGCCTTACAGACAGTCTTTTTTGAAAAATGGATAAAATTGTACATGAAACAGATAAGCAACCCCTTTCTGAAACTGCATGTTACAGAAGTAGAAATCCTGGGGTAATAAAAGATATATCATATGTGATTGCGTCAGTGAGGAACAAGTTCTCAGATTACTTATAGAGTGCCAATGAATATAATCTGGCAATGCAGCAGCAGTGATAAATACACAGTGGCTTCATAGTTAACTAGTTAATTAGCAAGGGAAGGTTTAGCTCTGTTTATCTCTGATGGATTATTTTACTGCCAGCAGATAAGCAAGATTACTTGGCTGCTGGAAGATAGTTCCTGGTTTAAATGACATACAAGCCTAGTGTAGAATGCTATGGGGAAAACAGCATAATTTGCAGGAATTGTAACCGTTTAGAGTCTGGAATTGTAAATCTGATTGCCTATGCACATAGTACAATAGTAGGTGGCAGGCGTGAGGGTGTCAGTAAATGTCATTGCTGCCCTGTTTATACCTAGCATGGTCTTGTACACCTGGCATGGTCATTCAGCCATCATATTCCAGTGGTCACAAATTGTTTGTTAAATAAAAGTGAAAGGGACAATGACATGGATCTAGTTTCTTGCTGTTGTTGACTTTTAAATTACTTTATTGCTGCTTTGGCTTTTTAAATTGGGTGTTACTGATACTTTGTTGTTGTACACAGTTCATACCTCTCTGTGTATTCACTAATACTTCCACCACAGTACAGTGTCAGACTGAGGTGCTTGGGCCCACCAGGAAACAAGAGATCGGGGGCCAACCAGGAAACAAGAGATCGGGGGCCAACCAGGAAACAAGAGATCGGGGGCCAACCAGGAAACAAGAGATCGGGGGCCAACCAGGAAACAAGAGATCGGGGGCCAACCAGGAAACAAGAGATCGGAGACCCACCAGGAAACAAGAGATCGGGGGCCAACCAGGAAACAAGAAATCAGGGGCCACTAAGCAAAAAAAGATTTTGTCTCTTCATTCCCCTCTTCAGTCCTTCAGTTCTTTATTTCCAAACAACTAAGTGCTTTACACTACAATATGACAATATATCTTAATGGGGCACGTTGGATCTCCAGGAGGGCCCACCAGGAAATTTCCCTGTATTCTGGTAGGCCAATCTGGCACTGACAGTGCGTATTACATTGACTGCAAAATTGCTTAAAAAATCACTGCACTTTGATTCAGTTCACTGACATTATGTTCTTTTATGAATAGGTGCTAGTGTAGCAAATGTGATCCAGAGATCAGGAGGAGAAATTTTGAGGAATGAATTCTGGACAATTGTTTCCTACAATTGGTACAAAGTAGGTCTTCTTTGGAATAGAAGCCACAGTACAGAAAAAGGGAATAATAGAGGAGAATATTTCTTTAACATGCTATGTTACACAGCGCTGCAAGAAAAATCCAAACAACCAATTGCAGTAAGGTTTGTACAACATAAATTTGCTGAAAAGTGCAGCATCTGGAAATGTCACTATAATAAAAATGGGAAACATGGAGGGTATTGATCAAACTTTGATAGTGTCACTTTTTGCTCATTTGTCTCTGTATTTTATATCTTTGTGTGTAATGACTTCTGTGTGCACAGGAGGGCACAGTTCTAGGGCGAAATTTCACTGTGTGCACAGGAGGTCACAGTTCTAGGGCGAAATTTCACTGTGTGCACAGGAGGGCACAGTTCTAGGGTGAAATTTTGCCCTGTGTGCACAGGAGGGCACAGTTCTAGGGTGAAATTTTGCCCTGTGTGCATAGGAGGGCACAGTTCTAGGGCGAAATTTCACCGTGTGCACAGGAGGGCACAGTTCTAGGGTGAAATTTTGCCCTGTGTGCACAGGAGGGCACAGTTCTAGGGTGAAATTTTGCCCTGTGTGCATAGGAGGGTAGGAGGGCACAGTTCTAGGGTGAAATTTTGCCCTGTGTGCACAGGAGGGCACAGTTCTAGGTGAAATTTTTTAAAGTCGGAAAGAGCAGCGGTTCTTCCAATTTTACTGAGAGAAATCTAGTTTTGTTCTCCGGTGTAAGGTGTGTTCTGCAGATATGTAGTCGGAGTAGGAGGTTGCAACATGAGACCACAGGGACTTGGCACAAGCTATCCCTAGGGCGCGGAGTCTAAGGAACCCCCTGGTCTTCACCATTAACCCCCGCAAGGAGGTGTGAGCTTAACTGCAGGGAGATCCCAGGTCATGACCCCTAGGGAAGCTGTCCACTGGTGGAACGTGGATGGCAAAGATTAGTCGTTGGATGAAGCAGAGGTCTGGGCAGGCGGCAGGTGAAAGGATAGTTGTAGAACATAGCAGAGGTCTGGGCAGGAGGGGAACATGCAGAGTCAGTAAAACAGCCTGGGGTCAGACACAGGAGAGAATAACTAGGCAGGTATGCACCCTAGAACTACCATATAAGCTCTACAATTGGGCGCTGACACTCTAAGGTGGCTCCTTTAAATAGGGAAGGAGCTGTGCATGTGACCACGACGAGCCGCGTCAAAAGTATGTGATCAAGACATAACCATGTCACAAGCTCACGCCCGTGACATCAGCATACACTTGTGAACGGACCAGCGCTAGCACTGCGCTTCAGGTAAGTTGCGGCTCTTACATCCAGAGATTTCTTTCGAGATCAAGTTTCTTGAACTCGAGTTTCTGAATTTTTTTCCATGCAAAGGTAGCATGCTTTTCATTAGTATCATGGTTACCTTTCCATCAAAAATATAATTTGGAAATGACATTGTAGTTCATCATGGATTTCAAAATACAAATTAAGATTTATGTTCATTCCAACATAGATTTGGTACGCTAGAATGGGAAGTTTATTTTTCACAGATTGTAATGGACCCCTAAGGACTAAAATATCTGTATGATAAATATCTGAAGCTGCAATGTTAGGCAGGCTAAAAATAGGTTTCATTGTCTTCTATGGTGCAAACTATACTCCAGTTTGTGGGTTATATAGTTTGGACACTGCATGCAGTGAAGCCTCACCCCATGCAGCATCCAATAACCATTTACACAGAAAGTTAACAGACACTTTAAATAAATTTCATACACACAGGTCTCATATGATCATTTACATCATGAATCAAGGGATCTCAAAGAGTTAAATTCAACACACCAAGTCTGCAATCAAAACATTTGCTGGCCCAAATGCCTTTGCTTTTGTCAAAGGGCAAGTCAACAGATAGCATACCAAAATGAATCTAATTTAGCATGACCTGAACTTTGAGTAGACTAACATAGGACACGGCACATTTGTCAAGCAGGGATGCTGACCTTTGTAAGAACCCTTCTAATCCACCCCTTCTTAAAAAGTGAACATTTTTTTCTTATAATCAATGGATGTCTATGTGTTTGCAATTCCATTTTGAAACTATTTCTTCCACAATATTAGTCAAGAAAATATGTTCCCCAATGTTTACTGAAAAGAAAGATATGCTCAAAAGTATTAACTGAGAAGATACATTCCCCAATATTTACTGAAAAGATACGTTCCCCAATATTTACTGAAAAGATACGTTCCCCAATATTTACTGAAAAGATACGTTCCCCAATATTTACTGAAAAGATGTGTTCTCCAATATTTACTGAAAAGATGTGTTCCCCAATATTTACTGAAAAGATATGTTCCGCAACATTTACTGAAAAGATACAGTATGTTCCCCAACATTTACTGAAAAGATACGCTCCCCAATATTTACTGAAAAGATATGTTCCGCAACATTTACTGAAAATATACAGTATGTTCCCCAACATTTACTGAAAAGATATGCTCCCCAATATTTACTGAAAAGATATGTTCCACATTTACTGAAAAGATACGTTCTCCAATATTTACTAAAAAGATATGTTCCACAATATTTACTGAAAAGATACGTTCCCCAATATTTACTGAAAAGATACGTTCCACAATATTTACTGAAAAGATACGTTCCCCAATATTTACTGAAAAGATATGTTCCACATTTACTGAAAAGATATGTTCCACAATATTTACTGAAAAAATACGTTCCACAATATTTAT
>WMED01017371.1:0-13025 GCA_019650415.1 Pipa parva | reverse complement strand
ATGGACCAATGTGAGACAAGCCAGAAGTAAGTACATTTACAATTTAAATTGGTTGTTAAGTTTTAACCATTATGCCATGACTAAGCGCAAACCAGCGCGAAACACGTAGGCATTGTATTTCGGTTGGTTTTATGTATTTTAATTGAGCCCATGTGGTGAAAATAAAGGAGTTTTATAACAAGTTCGGAGTCCCGGAAGAATCTCTAGTATTACCTCTGATGATTGTCCGTTGTTTCTTGAGCACCCGGCCAGGTTAACTACATTTAGGGATTGAAGCGATTGGCTACCGAGCAGGCATTGTTCGTTTTTGGTGAGGAACTGCTGGTTAAACCCGCCTCCCGGAAGTCCCTAGCCTGCTCTGTTTTTTTTTTGCTCTTATACCGTATATATGTGTGTATAAGTCGACTATATGATTTTAAATGTTTTTTTTAACCTAAATTTCTCGACTTATACACGAGTGTATATGGTACTTTACGTATTGGTACAAGCAGAAAACCATGACATTATGTTGACTTGCATGTTGTTGAGTTGAGGAGAACAAACATAAACTCCTGCTAAATTATTTTGTGGGTAAAATCTAACCAGAAGGACCTAAGCTCTGCAAGTCTGTGCAACCCACTGAGTTGGATATACTGCAGCTAGGAAACAGTACTTATTTGGTAAGGCAGACTCACACTGATCTAACTGTTTCTCTTCTTATGTTTACCTTTTCTTTGTATTTACATTATGTGCATTTGTTATTTTTCCAGTGAACTTAATTTACAGGTTAGGTTCACACTAGCATATTTATGTGCGGAATATATACTTTGCACATAAAAAAAGTTGCATTGTGAATCCCTATGGAACTTACCTTGCTCTGACCACACTAGCGCATAACGCGACCACGCACACACAAATACTTAATGTCGCATTTGTGCCAACATATGTGCACTGCATGAAGCATGCAGCCAGGTAGGAGGAGCCACAAACACCGAGGGACCGTTCACACTGTATTGGGTAAGTACAAACGTAGAATAGAAAAGCGCGTCTAGAGTATACGCCGGACTGAAATATGCAGACTATTTTCTAGACGCACTTTTCTAAATATGCGACACAAAAAAGCACTAGTGTCAACCTAGCCCAGGGGTCGGCAAAGTTGTTTGAGGAGGGAGCCATTTCACTCCTTCCTCCAGTGGCGACAACTATCTTCTGAGCCACTGGAGGAGGGAAGCGTGCCCTCTCCCGACCACATCACCACTGACGGCCAATCAGAAGAGCCGTCGTTGGTCGTGAGCAGGGCTTGGGTGTGGCCTTGGCCGTGCGCTCTGAGCCACAACAAGGCAGCTAAAGAGCCGCAAGTGGCTCGCGAGCTGCACTTTCCGACCACTGACCTAGCCTAATATAACTGTGGTCAGGTAAATTCCAAATAACGTATTTGATTAATTTATGAGAGTGACAGGGTTGGCATGTGCCACTGTAAATATGTTCACATTAAAATAAGCATCTGCGTTTAAAGGGACATAACTGAGTCATCAGCTCTACTGTTGCACATAAGATGCACTATATAGCTCATTCTAATATTTTATCCTTTCCCAGGTTTGATCTGCACAAAAATGATATGTGTCAGGATAAAGTATCATAATATATTATATAAAATTCTATAATGCAATACTATAATATCAAGCATTATAGCATTACCCTGCATATGGTAAGATGGATACAGAGGCATTACTTTAAATAATCTGTTTCCAATCGTGTCCTGGAGAAAAACTTCAAACAAGTAAATATATGAATGCATATAAATATATGAAATCCACATAAAATTGGGGGCTAACAACCGTTAATAGCACTTTACACCCATTATGCTTCTGACCTTAATAATTTTTCCCTCGTTTGTCTATGTGTTCCTTTTACATTCCCTGTTTAACCCATAATCAATACCTTTAATAAATAAACTCTACCTAATGTTGACTTGTCTAGCTAGTAGTAGATTGCCAAAGCAGTTATTTTAATACAGCACTTGTAAAAATGTTATCTTTGAAGTTTAATTCATGAATTGTATTGCTTTCGGTCTGTTTTTATCTTTACTAATAGCTGCCATGTTGTTAAACAGACCTCTCCTGGTCCCATAGTGTTTTATGGTGCTTTAGATAATATATACAACAGAATTTTCAACAGTTTGAATATATAGTAACTATAAATGAATTAACACCATTTTCAATGTTTTCGTGTTACTGGAAATTGAGGGGGTAATTCACAATAGTGCAAAGTGAGGTATGGAGCCTTCGCCTCACTTCCCACTGACTGATATGCGCTCGCTGATGTCCTGCACGTGGACATCAGTGAGCGCTTTAAAGGGATTCCAGTCTTGGCAAGAGCAAAAGAGTTGCCTCACCGAGACTGGAATCCTTTAAAGCGCTCGCTGATGTCCTGCACGCGAACATCAGCGAGCGCATATCAGTCAGTGCGAAGTGAGGCGAAGACTTCGCACCTCACTTCGCACTATCGTGAATTACCCCCTAACTCTTTCAATTTCTATTTTAAAGAAGAGATATTTGTGTGTTTTAATACATTCTGACGACTGGAAATGAACTATTCTCACTAGTATAAATATATACACTTACCCTTCCAAAGGTCTAGATGCTGGATCACTCCACCTTGCTTAGTGTTTCCTCAGACATTCTGCCTGATTGGCATGTGATTGACATGTAAAGAATAGAGATAATGAAGCAGCATGGCTTGATTTAAGTCTGAATGACACATGCACTACAATGCACAAATGATACTTTAGTAAACAGCAAAATTAATTGGTAGGCAATTTAAATTTAGGGAAAAAAGGGTAAAGAATAATTTAATATATCCAAAGCAAGAGATAAACAATGAAAGAAGAATTCAAAGAAAATGAGGATTTTAATATGCTATAGAATGCTGAGAAATTTGCATTTAGGGCGAAATTTACAAAAATAGAAAAGGCCATTTTCAACCTTCGCAATTTATTTCGATGTGAAATCATCCGTTCCATCGAAATATTTTGATCGTACTTATTTTGAAGTACTTATGTAAAGTATGGCTTCTTTTCCACTGAAAAACGATCAAAATGTTTCAACTGGAAAAAAAATCGATCAAAATGTTTCGACGCAACGATCGATTTTACATCGGAAAAAATCGAGAAGGTCGAAAGTGACCTTTTCGATTTTTTTCAGTTTCTCCCTAAGTTTTCATCTTCTTATTTATTGATGCTTTTCAAATCTTTTACCACGTTTGATTGTAATTAGTCTAATTAGTAGATCCAGGAAGAACATATGAGATGAGATTTTTAGATTCAGACAAATTTTTTTTTAATTCAAAATTTTCAAAAAAAAATTCAAATGACATTAAAAAAAAGAGGAAGACCAATTACCACCATCTAAAAGATTCCATAAATAAAGGAAACCTTCCCCTTTAAAGACAATGCATTGTTTACCAAATGTAACTATAAACGTGCTTAACACAAAAGTCACAGCCATGAAAAATTAGGATTTGAAATGATGTTCTGAATAACAATAACATTGTTATTTTCAAAATAAGCACTGTCGTGCGCCGGGCAGCTTAACCAACAACTGTTTTAGTATCACAGTCAATGTCTTTTCTCTAATTACTGTATTTAATATGGCTGGTTACATGCACAAAAGATCTTCTGGACACAGCAATTTTCTCTAAGGGTCTGTTTACGAACATATAGGCCCATCATCGAGCTATAATATTGTTGCAATGTCAAAATTGATCACAGCTCTTGATGGAACACCACTAGCTTTCTTATGGCAAGCTTCAAGACTGACATGTTATATTGTTTAAGTAGGAGTGATCTGTTAGTTTATACTTTATCTGAAACTACAGAGCAGATGACCTCCCTGCGGGCTTAAGTACATGTATCCTGTGTGAATGTTATAATTAATAGCGGAGCTGGGAAATAAATTTATAACAAGAAAACCGAATTGCTGGGCAGAACTACTTGTCAGGAAGAAGGAAATTCCACTACAGATTAGCTTATTTTTAAGCATGTCAGGCTCTACATACAAACATGATCTATTGCTTCCTTGTAATGTGTGCCTGAGTCCAAATGCTGCAGGCAGTGTCAGGCAATGCTGTAAATTTTGTCTGAGTCAGGGCAAAACTGATTGATCTGTGAGTGTAAAATCGATAAGAAGACACTGTCATTTTCTTAAAGGATGAGCCAGAAAGGGAAAATAAATTAAGACTCCAACGAATGTCTATCTACACCATTCATTAATTCAGTGTGGTCCCTACTTTGTTAATGTTATGTCCACAACTTTAATCTTCCAGGTGCTCTTCCTAGAAGATATGAATAGCCTTTTGTTTTGCATGGTATATTTCATCCGCACAAGGATGAAATAAAACGCTTGCCGTAGTTCCTGCCAACTGTTTTGATTTATCCACTTATTTTTTAGAAATACATCACTTGACTGATGATTAAGCTGAATATGCAAAGCCACTGTCTTGCATCCATGCCCTTCATTAGAAGTAGCAACTCCACAAGACGGTCACAAGTTAAATCCATAGAAAATAACTACATATTATCTATTTTACAATGCTGATAGGTTTCATTTACTATTACAGAATATCATGTGGTTGTGGCAATGCTTTTTCCCAACAATGCAATAATTCCTCACATTTTTATGAATGTATGTATAATTTTATTTAGAAAGCACCATTAGGTTATGAGCGCTGTTAAGTTCTACAATACAATTATAATACAGACATGGGAAAGTGCTTAACATAGTACAGGTGAAGTAAATTACAAGCATATAATCATGAAGATATATTACTCTATGTGCCAAGAGGATGGAGGTCCCTACCCCACAGAGCTTACAATCTAAATGGGACAGAGACATATATACAATTTTTGCTTACTTTACTGAGTGTTGTAGTTACCATTTGCAGACTTTTCTGTATTTTCCAGCTGTAGTATTGTGACTTTACAATGTGAGAACTGGATTTGATTACTGGTTACATTAGTTCTTTTGATAAGTGATTGGACACACACAATTGCCACTTACTTAGCAACCTGACAGCCATTTGCTCATTGCAGGTTTTATATAATGCATCTCTCTGGCTTTAAAATTTTATGGAACAAATCACAAGAGGAACTATAGTCAGATTACATCTTTACACATGCAGTACTTTACCTTAGTGAGAAGTGTTTCTCCCCAGTAGATGTTTCATGTGACACAGAATGTTTGAGTAGGCAGCACTAATAAACTCCGTCTCCTGTACCAGGAAATGTATGTGTGACTTGTACTGGCCAGTTTTCCATGAAAAGGTACCTTCCTTCGCACATTTTTGCCCTACTTACTACTTAAACGCCTGTGCACAAGTTAGCTTTCCTCTGTAATCTCCTGCATTTCAGGAATGTAAACAAACATTGACTAATGAGGCCAAAAGGTCACCACACTGCTTAACCAATAGCAGTCAGGCAGATTTTTCTTCTTGTGTTTAGCAGTTATATCACACACATTTCCTGGTGCAGGAGTTTACAGTGTCCTTGCAGCGTGACTTGAACCTACAAGCCAAAGAAAGTATTAAAATATTAAGAAGGGACGTTTTATAAAGGAGCCCTTCATTATAATCATCCCATATCAATCTATCTCCCTGTAAATAAGTCATCTACTTACTTCTTTTATACACATCTAGTAACTGTTTTTGTTTAAAAATTATCATTGGTGTATTATGGTTAAACTATATACTTCAGATCACATTTTTAATTGCTTTTCAGATGGTTTTCTACTTTTTGGGGAATCCTTGCAACCTTTGCATGTACAAGAATGGTACGAGAATAGTGAATCTACATCTCTGTAAACCATTATTTTTAACCAAGTTTACACAATATCATATAATTGAGTTCACGGTTGCAATATGTTGGAAGCCTTTAACTTAGTAAGCAGTAAGCTTTGCTATAAAGTGCTTCATTTTTCGACAGATCGATGACCTAGAGGTGTTTTAATTGAATTAATTTAATCTTCATTGTTATACAGTTATTTTCTTGTTAAGTGCGACAGAAGAGAATTACTGTTTGTATAAGTGGAAATGTAATTGATCGCATAGGAATGTTACTTGTTATGAATTTAATTTATAATAGGGGAAATTAAAATTAAGTGCAACCCTAACACATATGTACAAAAACATAACACCAGTGTTTTTGTAGCTAAAATGTCCTTCACTAAACTCAAGCTATATTATCTTCTAGATAAAATAGCAATTACAGTTTTTTTTTTAGATCAATGACTACATCCAACATTTATTCCAAAAACATGGAATAACATTTCCCATAGGCATTGAATATAGAAAAAAAGTCTAAGATTTGGCAAACAGATAAGGGAACTAAAAAGCATTATATATACACCAGGATGTCTAATCATCTGGTCATTGTCATGACAGTACACTATACACTAGCCCATACTTTAACCATCTGCCTAGTATTTCTGAATGTAGGACAATAGCAATAGACAATTATGTAGCTAGTCTGGATGAGAACCAGATTTTCCACATTTTTGGCAGCAGTCTGATATATAGTGATAATACTGCAGACAGTGAAGAATTTTAAAGGTGCCATTTTTAGAGTTGAATGCATTCCATTTTTGTTACAGCCTAATTCAGCAAGCTTTCTAATGTATAGGCAATCAGTCATAAAAATTCTAATCCTATTTACCTTATAACACTTCATTAATTTGAGTGTATTCCCCTGATTTATATGAATGATATTTTTTTTTTTGTATTTGCTAATATCAGTTTTTCCATTCATCAGTAGCATCTCTCTGACCTATCCAATAGGATTATTAGGAGCTTTAAATCCATATAACAGATTGCTGTACGGTATGGGTGTTGCAAGAGGCAACTACTATTGTTGTTGTTGTCTCATACTAAAGTAAACTCATGCACGGTGGTTCTTTAAAGGGCAGTGCCCAGATCCTTCCTGTTAACAAAGGCCCATTCCTGAGAGGGATGACCAAGGGAATGTCAATGTTAGCACAGCAGAAATTTTTTCTTGTAGGTTTTAGTTTTTTTTAATGTATTTCGGGAAAAGGCCTATCAACACAATAAAACAAGTAATGGCTGCACCAATCTTTGGGACCTGAGAGTGCTCTAATAAACACAAGATAAAGCTTAAAGCCTTCCCCAAAGATAGAAAAATCTATACAGTGAAGAGATAATCACATGGGGATATAAGTGAACACAGAAATTGAGAGGTTGCTGGCTGCTGATGACATAAGGGATTTTTGAACTACTGAAAACATTTGTGTGTGGTTATGTCCAAGCTAATGAATATGCTATGACACAGGTAAATGGGTGGTGGATCCTCTTATCACAGTGGTGTTTTGCTCTGGATAATCCATTGGTCTTCCTTAACCCCTGCAAGGAGACTTGGACTTTGCTGCAAGAGATCTGCAAGGTTATGGCCTCAGACTAACTCTCTGACAACTGGAACCAAACCTTATGTTTGATGGAGATGTGTACTTTGCCATCCACCCACACCCACACAATAGAATAAATTCAACTCAGTAAAGCTTTAGTTGTGTGTTATATCGATGTTCATCATTATTGACCTAACATGGGAAGGAATATATTTTTTGGGGGTAATTAAGTATTACCATTCAAAGAGGGATGGCTCACTGCCTATTGCTGTCACTTTAGTACCCCTGAATTTCATGTACCAGTATTTTTTATTTTAATTGTCAAGATCTGCAGCACGGAAGTCACTGAGAATGATACAGCTAATATAATTTGCTGTTATCATGAGGCCTTTAAACTCTTGTAAATAAAAAGAAAGAGAAATCATATATGAAAAATAGATCAGATAAATCGACACTTGTATCGAGATGATTATGCATATTAGAAGATTGAAATATATACACAATACTTGCAAAGTTTCCACTGTTATTAGAAGGTTATTTAATCTCTAACTCTCCTCTATACATTTCAGATATATCACTAAAGTACGCTATACCCATAGGTGTGCGCAGGTCATTTCATTAGGGTAGGCCCCTAAAGAAAAAATTCTTAAGGCTAGGTTCACACTGACATTTTTATATGCGGTGTATCGTCCTGAGTGCTGCCATTAGGGTGTGCCTGGGCATACCAGGCACACCCTCTGCACACTCTTATGGCTATACCGTTTGTGATCAAATGCAACTTTAGTAAAAAGTACAATATTCCAGTATTGTGAAGGTCTCGAAACTCACGGATTAAAAATAAGAGTTTTTATATTAGCCGCACAGACTGAAGCAGACTATCACCACAATGGCAGCAGTAAGGAAAGGCTACAAATGGGGAATTTTTGTATTTTTTTACACAAATGTATAATCATTTTACTTCTTAAAATAGGTCTTAAAAGTGTTCTCATTGTCTTACATTCTTGTACTTGGTCTTAAACACTGATATTTGGGGGAGAGGAAAAAAGAAATGACATTAAGCGTTACAATAATGTACACAAAATAATGAATCCATTTGTACCGTATAAATGTACACAATATGGTAAACCAGCTAACCTTGCTATTGCCATTGTATACATATCCCTCCTGTCTGGCTCGACATGATCCAACAAAACAGATTTATGTTTTCAGATCTCTGTTTTTTTTTTTTTTTATATCATGTGTTTGTTTATTAATATATTACATTTATGTCAATGTCATTTTTGCATTCATTGAATGCCTTTATACAGTAAGAGCACACTTCCAAACCTCTAACAATATTATCTCTAGTAGAATTATCTGTCGCCTAAGCAGCTCTAGGGTGACATGGACATTTATGTTACATTGGCAGAATATCTAGCAATATGTCAAACCTTTTCTGGCTCAATCAGAGGGCTAATTACAAAAACAATAGCTTTAAACTAGGCTATTATACTGTCTGTCAGTGAACACTTTGTACGTCTGAAAAGTAAATTAGACATGAAAATTGTTCTTAAACATATTTTTGGTTCAAAATAAGTTATTTCTTTTGTGGATCTGATGTTCGGATTGTTTTAAAAGTCTTTGCCTTACACTGGTTGAAATGTATATTAATGTCAATAATGTTATTATTTAAAATAGGTTCAATAAAAGGCTGTTACATAGTATTTATATTCACTGATTGAAATGAATGTTGATATTATTATAAACATTTAAAAAAGGGTCAAGAAATGGCTTTTTGCAGTGTATTTGCTTTGGTTGAAATATAAATGACTGTTGATATTATTGTATTATTTAAGATCAGGTCAATAAAAAGCTTTCACCCTTATTTATGTATTTATGCTATAGGTCAGCTCCCAATATTTACGTATTATGTTAATTAATATGTTTTTATCTCATAAAAAAGAGCTGGTATTTATTTCTTAGACTAAACAGACTGTATTTTACATGGATAACTAATGAAAAGCTGAAAACTTGTATTAAGATGGCTGCACAGATCTGGCTATTGGAGCAAATTGCGCAACAGCTATCAATCTGTCAATATTGGTGAGAACATCAGTGGCCCAATCAAATGATACTCATCGACCTGGTTATTCAGAACGCAAACTGTCAGATCCAATCTTGAGCTTTGTCTGTTGTCATCCCTCAATAACTGCTTATATCTGATTAATGTCGGCAATGAAATTATGATACATCTTACTAAAGACCCTGTTGGTTCTGAATGATTTCATACTTGCAGTATTTTCTCTAGCTATAGAGAACTGTACTAAGAGGAGGTACTTTTCACTGAAATTAAGGTTCATGGCGAAATTTACTAAGATCTAATAGTTCATTTTTTTCATTTACTGCAATATCGATAAGCTCTACGGGGGATATATTAGATATTGGCGATATTGAAAAATTATTTTAGACATCGATAAATTTCAGTTTTGTATGGAGGTCCTTTGGCTACTTTTCAACCAATGAAAAGGAATTTTTCGATTGAAAAAAAAAATGATCAAAACAATTTGATATTTTTTGATTGAAATGCCATTTTTCCAGCAAAAAAAAAATCTAAAAGTTCAAAAACATACTTTTTGACCTTAATAAATCTCACCATAAATGTATTTGTTGGATCCCAGATTTTGTTTTCATTTAAGTAGATTTGACAAATTTTTTTAATTTCAGAAGGAATGGATTGCGTTGCATTGTTTCATTTGTGACATTAGAAACCCCGAATTCCAGTTTAAGTCACATCAGAACCAAAACTGAAAATGACTAATTTATACATGAGCTACATGTACAGTATGTAAACTGACCTATTCAGAATCTGACGGGTTTGTAGAAATGACGATACTTTAATTTAGAGTACTCCTACAGCCAGTAGATAAATTCCTATACGGGAAATAGGGCACCAGTAGAATGAGTACTTTACAGCCATCAAATTTAGCCATAATCAAATACTAATATAATGATCAAAATACTAATCAGAAACATATTCATATTTGACCAGAATGTTTCCCTGAATTTCTTTGTTAGATCCCTCTCAACTTGAAACTGTCCAAGTCAACAGAAGGTTTTCAATGAAACTAGTTCAGTTTCATCTCCAAAATACAGTCTCCTCCAGAGGAATCTGATTGGAGGAGCAATAATGTTACAATAGAATATTCTAGGATGATAGTAATTCCTCAACTCAATAATTTAGAGATATTCCATTTTCAAACTTGAAGATATGCCCTCAAAACAGGCAAACATAATTGCTTGAAAATCAGGCCATTTAGTATTAATTAAATCCATTTCATTTGCAGATGCTTGCTTAATGAGCAATCTTAAAGAGGTTTGCATTTAATTGTTACTGTTTTATATGACCTCAGCATGCATCTGCATTGTTTTTGCCTCTGGCATGAATTCAGTGTAGTTTTACACAAGTATATTTAGTAGTTACAATTCCTGTTATAGAGTGATGCTTTTAGTCATTTTGATGGCGTGAGATAGGTTGACTAATGCTCTACGTAGTGTTTCGATGAAAAAAAAAAATGAAAGACCACCTAGTGATCCAAACAGTAATAATTTACTCAGAACAAAATAATATTTTTTTAAATCTATTGTCCAGCTACAAAAACATTTTTATACCAAGAAACAAGACTCCAAAATTAAAACATAAACCATGGCCCCAAAAATGTCACAATATCACTTTATTGGTTGCAAATTTGGCCACAGCTTTACTAAAACATTATACATAACAAACACATGAGGTTATAGCTGGCAATTGGAATGAAGGCGAAGCTGCATGACTCACCAAATTAAAAAAAACTCTGTTGCTGCTTACCAAACCTCACATCATCCTAAAGCTGTGACAGTGAAAAAAGTTAACATAAGTCCAATCAACGCATATGTATACATACAACATAAATGCCTTATACTAATACAGCTATAAATGGGGAGGGTGGATTGGAATGTTCCTCGCAGGCTACACCTTAGGTCAGTAATATGATAGAGAGGAGCAAAGGGTAGGGGAAGGGAAACAACCCAGGAACTGTAAGCTGGTTTGTCAGCCATGACCAAGCCACCCCTACCTCCTCTGTTGTTTCATAGCTGTAGTGGGGAGAGATAGGTGGCTGGGTATAAGTTCTGTAGTGCTCTGATCCCTGAAAGCCAGCTCCTGCCAAAAGCATCAATGCCTTTCTATGTAGTCAAAACAATAATCCAATTACAAAATACAACAAAGTTCATAATTTTGTGTATATATTTTTATTATTGCTGCTAGCCCTGTTGGTAAAGTTGTTAGCCTTCACACACAGGAATATATTAAAGTAAACAGAGCTACAAAGCTATCTTCATAATTATTCTCTAATATGTTACTTTCCCAACATGTGTTATTTATATACACACATTTATGTCTGAGGTAATTACTTTGCATGAGATCATTCCATTTGTACCCAAACTGCCATGTAAATGGAATTATTTGAGCAGGAATTTCAGTTCGCCTTGACAATATAACTCTCCTTTAAGCTTGTTCCAAGTCATTTGGATCCAGACTTAATGTTCTTTTCCTTTTTTTTAACATTGTTTAGTTTACTGCATTGATTTCAGATTGGGGAATATTGTTTCCCAGAAAACAGAATATCTCAGATTTGGTTTCACTTGTTTTCATAGGAGGCTTACTGTTTTTGTTGATAGACAAACAAGAAATGCAACAAAGGCACATCTAGTTATTATTCCTTTCTCAAGAAGAGAACCTTGTCTTTAAGTTAGAGTAAACCTTGGCAAATGTCCACTGAATATTCCCTAAATTGCAGTGTTGGCTCTGTTTAAATTTTATTTGTGTTTACTGCCTCAGTTGATTAAACACCTTTAACTCTATTTAACTCATGTATGCTTTTCTTTTCTTACGTCTCAGTTTTATATTACTATTTGCATTGATGGAATAACTATACGTATAAGAAAGGCATGTTTTGATATGTGAAAAGGTATTTGATTTATATATAAAGAATTTCTGACTATATGAGCAGAGGTAAGAAATAGGCTCCACAAGTAAAGCATAAAGAGACTTCTCTCTGTTTGATTAGGCCACTTTGTAAGAAGATGAATGAGAGTAATTTTGTAGATTAACTAATAAATAGGCAAGAAATTAAAAATTTGGATTCAAAGGGTGGTGGCCTAAAATGAATCTTAAAATCTCCATAAATCAGTACGCACTTTGGCATTAAGATATGACTTGATTTTCTCTTTCAGTTTGGGATTTTAAAACATACTGGCAATCTGTCAGCAAATCTATCTACCTAAAAATGATCAGCCTCTACCAGCAAAGACTTCTTTAGGGACAAACAATATTTATTTGAGTTGCCATCTTTGATATCACTGTCAGGCTCAGTTTGGCCAAATTGCCTGCAGATAAACACCAGCTACTGCTATTGTAGCTACAAATTATACTGGTAACAGAATAATAATAAAACATTACAATGTTTCAAAGCCAGCCTTGCCAACTAGCATACAGGAATGTAGAGTAAAGGGACCTTTAAACATTTATATACATGTATACATACATTCTCTCACATGTAAATAGATTGACAAACAGACCGACAGACAGACAGATAGAGATAGATTGACAAACAGACCGAC
>WMED01017370.1:0-11123 GCA_019650415.1 Pipa parva | reverse complement strand
TACAGTGATGAAGTGGGGGAACATGTCCCCTTAGGGAGCATCACCCTTAGTTAAGGAAGGAGTTGAGTATTAAGAACCATCTAAGGACTGATAATTTAATCTTTTCTAAAATAATCACCTTTATATTTTAAAAGTCCTATATTTTAGCAGACATTTGGGGTGTCTGTTTGTGGGGCTTCTCTTAGTCTCCCTCGTTAGCCATATTCATTTTATCCCCAGCATTTGCACCTCTAGTTTACTTATCTATATTTCAGTGCGCATGTTCCCATCGTTTTTGTTGTTTTATTTTAGCAGTCATTGACCTTTTTTTTCATATTTTATCCCCAGATGTAATTCAGTGTTCCCAGCATCCTTACCCAGATGCAATGCCCAGTAAGCATCATACTTATCCCCATATACAGTTTGATAAATGATCAATGATAAATTGTGCAGTTATTTCATTCTCTACTTTTCCCAACACACTTTTGTAGTGGGTCTTTATTATATGCACCTAGCCCAGGTGTTATATATGGCATGGTGTCAAGATGCATGTCATTTACGGACAGAGGAAATCATCTAGGTTATCTTTCTAGAGGTCTGGTAAACCATAGCAACCAATTAGAAGTTGGCTTTCATAATTCCAGCTCCCCTATACCAGAGAATGCTAACAGCTGATTGATTGCTTTGAGTTACTAGACCTCTGGAAAGATTGCCCCGTTAGTGTCGTGTGTTAAAGAAGGTGTTTGATGATTTAGAATTGTATCAAATTTTTTAGCGTTGCATATTTTTCTGTCTTTGTGCTTCTTTATTTTATCACGACTACTGTTCACACTGGTTTGACTTTTGCTAACAGTATGGTTTAGAATTATTGGTCTACTTCTATATTTGCTATTTTTTGGCTCACTAGCAGTCTATTTTATTTTAAAGCCTTCCACTGGATAGAGAAAGAGATTCATCAGGGTGGGATAAGCCAAAAATGACAAATAGCATGCGAAAACTCTTCACACCAAGCACCCAATCGGGTCAGCGGGAAGGATTAATCAAACACCTTTTGGCAAAGAAAGAAAATGATTATGTAAATATAGAGAACTACAGGTAAGTTGTTGTGTTTATGCAAATGATTTGTTAATTCATCTATTTGTAGTTCTGGCACATCAGAATGCCTGTATTAGTACATATTTTAAGTACAAACAGGGAACCTCCTGTTGATGTAAAGCTCTTAGCATTCCAAACAGTCAAGTGGATTCTGGAAGCTGTACTTTCACAAGCCAAACTAAATTCCAAAACTGGCATCCAACAATAGCTTCTGTTTGCTAATGTATTTGGGTTTCAGCTTGTATCACTGACTGATGAATACATATATTATCAGGTTTTTCATAGGAACATGGAATGTGAATGGTCAGTCTCCAGATGGTGGGTTAGAGCCCTGGTTACAGGCAGACGATGATCCCCCGGATTTTTATATTATTGGGTAAGTTTCATTAAGTGTAATCACCATATCTTTTTCTTATAAATCAAACTATTGTACAGTTTGTTTTATCCCTTGTGTTGCTCACCCATTGCACCCATCAACAAAAAAAATATATTAAACACCCAGTGTAACTTTGCTAGGTTATAAGACAGTTCCCCTTCAGTGGATTATGTGATATGGATGTGTTTGTTGTTGTTATTGGCGATTATTGTTTCATAAAACTTTTTTTTTTTTTTCTGGTTCACTGTAGTCTAGAATACAAAAGATGTCTGGAGGGATCTGCTTGAAATGCAAAGATGTTCTTCTCCGTTAGGATGTATTTTATAAGTCCTTAGTGTTAAGTGGTGTTTGGACACTGCAAATATAGAAGCACAGAGAAAAATCTGTAAAACAAGAAGCACACAGGGAGATCCTTTCTGGTGTTTTTACCATACAATATATTCTACCACCAAATTAACTGCACGTTTTACAGTGTGGTGCAGTTAATATGGTGGTATAATATATTGTATGGTGAAAATATAATCTTGTTTTTCTCTTTGCTTCATAGTCTTTCTATAAATAGTTGTTTCTTCTCTATGTTATAGTAGAGTGCTGAGTCTTTAAATGTATTTTTGTTGCAAATGCAGGTTATAAATCTGATTAGGAATCCTGAGCTATGAGTGTTTTAGAATGTTGTTAACATTCTCCTCCTGTGCAGGTTCCAGGAGTTGGATCTTAGCACAGAAGCTTTCTTTTACTTTGATTCGGGGAAAGAACAAGAGTGGCTAGAAGCTGTGGAAAAAAATCTGCACTCTAAAGCAAAATATAAAAAAGTAAGACACATTGTATATTCATAACATCACCTCTTTTTACTTTGTATTTTTTAGAGTTTTGGCAAAACATCCAAATCTTGCAGTCATATGAGCTTTCTTGTAATAGACCTGATTGTATTTTTCAGTGGAAACTGCTAGACAACATAAATGTATATGTTCTAAAGTTACTGCATAGCAAGTGTATTGTGAGGTTGAGAAAAGACATGAGTCTATTAGGAGACAGTGGCAAATGCTTTAGCAAAGCCCAAATATATTATACTCACAGCCACAACTCCAAATTTCTTTTCATCTCCTTATGAAAGAATGCTATTATTGATTAGTTTGTGCTTACAGGTCTATATTTTTTGAAGTACACCTTTTGCCTATAAGAAACTATGTGATCTCTTCAACTTAAAATAGATCTGATGGACCAATACATATTATTCATTTTTCATGCCAGAATTAATTATAGGACAAATTCCGATATAATTGTTTTGCTTACAGATAGACTTAGGTTTACAAATGGATGGATAAATGGAACTAAAGACAGAAAATAAATTAATATATTATAAAATATGCCTGGTACTAGTTGGGAAGTCATCATGTTCATGCTTACTGGAGAAGCTTAATTTGAAGAAAGGAGAAAGTTTCATAGAGATTGTACAGTATGACAAAAATATACTGAGTATCTGATGTCGGTAACGGTACAGCGCCTAAAGATAGTAAAAATGAAAATAAAAATATGTAAGAGATAAAACAGTATATAAAAAGTCCAAATCCAACCAGTCTTTTGATGAACAGTCCTGCGCCTAATCCACAGAGGTTATCTGCCCATATGCCTCAATGTCACAAGACGTTTTGGAAATTCCATATAGACGAAATAGTAGTGGATGCGCTGGGTAAAAATATAAGTGCAGTACAGGGAAAATTCCCCTAGTGTGTTGTTCTTAAGATAAATATAAAAGATAAAATACGTAAATGAATGTATAATAAACGAAGTGCAGCAATAAAATTCTTTGATATCAGTGACCACAGTAATACAAGTACACAGGTGATGATGTGAGTCACTTGGGATTCCTTATGAAAAACCACTGCTAATGAGACTTTTGAGTGTTGTTGCAAAGTACTACAAATATTGTGTAGAGATGATAATTGTGCCGATAGTGCTGTGCTACTATAATAGCAGTGCTGGATTTAAAAGTGCTGGGGGGTGACAGTTCCCCCTCTTGTGATTGCACTCACCAGACAATGCTTAAAATCAAGCACTGAAAATGAATTGTTCCTCCTTCACTGTGCTGGACGCATCCACATCCTCTTCAATACATGTGATGGTAATTTATACAAATAGAAGGCACATAGCGTAACACAGGAGATAAATACAAAGATTTTAATGATTAAAAATACTCACAAAAGGTATAAGGATAAGTGCTTATCAAAACATGAAAAACGTCTCTCTTTACGTGTTTCGCCAACACTGTCAGCTTCCTCAAGAGAATAGAAGTTAGAACGCATTGGTAGTACCAGTCTCTGATAGTCTCTGTGGGTTAAATAGCGTTTTCCAGTTCGGTTGCACCTTTCCCTTAAGACGCGATGACGTCAGACGCACGTTCTGCATTCCATAGAGCCTGCAAAGCATTAGGCATTGAGTGGAAGGCAAACTGGCAAGCACTTCCGGGTATATGGAATGCAAAACGTGCGTCTGACGTCATCGCGTCTTAAGGGAAAGGTGCGACCGAACTGGAAAACGCTATTTAACCCACAGAGACTATCGGAGACTGTTACTACCAATGCGTTCTAAGTTAAGCTACTCCAGTAAGCATGAACGTGACTACTTCCCAGCTAGTGCCAGATATATTTTATAATACATGAATTTATTTTCTGACTTTAGTTCCCCTTTTAAATGTGTAAATGATTTGGAGCTTTGTGTACAGTCTTCCCTTCAGGCCTTTCATAACAGATATTTTGTTCAGGTACGTTTAGTCCGACTTGTGGGAATGATGATGCTTGTGTTTGCCAAGAAGGAGCACTTCAAGCATATCCGTGAAGTTGTTTCAGAATCAGTCGGGACTGGCATCATGGGTAAAATGGTATGTGTCATGACATTAAATGGACCTTTTTTTAAAACTATAATGTTTGATGCTTTCTTTGTGTCATGTTCAGTGACTTTAGTCTTGTAATTGAATATTATGGCATTAATGTAGGCAGTGAATGGACCAGTAGACACAATTTCTGTTGTTTTAGGACACTTGTTTTGATTGGCTTTGTGTTTGGACATAAACCATAGCATGAAACTCTAGGCCTAACAGTAGAAGCTCATAACCTGACTACTGTTACAAGAGATATACAACTCTTACTGGTAAGGGCAAATGATGCTGAAGTACATTACTACATAGACAAAATACCCTTTTCACTATTACCTACCATCAACCAGAAGAAGGGAGTGTATAGTGCACAAAGTGTACTTAACTGTGCTTAACATGTTTTGTCTTACAATTGCCAAGTAAGTAACGGCTACCTTTTTAAAACAAATGTTAAAGCCTACATGCCAGCAACACAATAAACCTATAATCTGTTCTTTCCAAGCCACAGACTTGTTTATCATAGATTTTTTTGTATGCGTTATTTCATACCAACATTTGGATCAATTCAACACCACCCCCTGCTGAGAAAGCTGTTGTCCAGGGCATAGACATCTTACAAAGCATGTGTGAAAACCATCACTGAGTGTATGCCTTATATACTGTATGTTTACAGTTAAGTGGACCATGTGGCATTCTGTAACCTGTCAAACACAATGTCAGAGGAGGTGTCTCGGTTCATTAACATATTTATGAGGTTACAATATACGTAGATATTTTGAGATACTAGCATCTGCAGCAATATAGGATAGCACAGTGGATGAAAGATACTGATTTCTTGCTTCATAAAATAGTGTGTTAAGCTGGCAGACCCTGTACTTTCAGCTTATAAATTATGGATAGGTTACATTTGTTGGATTGTACGTTGCTGCGTAACCTTGTTTCGCTTTATAAATAAAAATATACATACATATATAAGTTCTTCTTTAAGTTAGAAATGGGGTGCTAAGTTTGATCAATGAATTGCATAAGATAAAAAAAAGAGGTTCTGGTAAAATGCCATAGAAATGTTCAAATTGTAAATAAACCCTATTTTTAAAGATTACCCCATTAAAGTATTGTAAAGTGTTAAAATGATTAGTAAAATCCTCACTTACCCTTTCACTGCAGCACATGTTATACCTCTGTAAAATATTCCTCCTTCCTGTAGAGTATGAGGCCACACCCCCTCCCCTCTCACATTCTGTCTTAAAAACAGACACTGTCTGGTTAGAATTCAATGCTGCAGGGCCTGTGCACTGAAAGCGTGCACCTGTCAATCACGTAACGAATGAAAGTCGCGTTTCTGCCTCTGTAGGAATCCACTTTAGAAGGTACTGTAAAATATATGGAACAATTATGAAAATGTATTATTCCCCCAAATGTAAATCTCTACCTGAGCGCTTTTGTGTTTGTTATTGTGCCGGCTGGAGCACGTGTGCACATGCGCACGATCACGTGCATGCTCGCGCCTGCACAATAAGACACATAAGAGCTCTCTGAAAGAAATTTACATTTGGGAGAATAATACATTTTTGTTTTTTCATTTTAGTTTGTGTGAGTGTCTGTATATGTGTTCATGTGTGTGTCTGTGTATGTGTATCTGCAGCTCCCTCATTGGAAAGCACTGTTTCACAGCAGAGAGGCAATTCCCAGTTTTCTTACATGGACGAGCATCCCGGAATATTTGTGAGGTTATGGGGGGGGGGGGGTATCTCAGCACTATACAGGAAGTGCCTGTACATAGAAATGCTGCATGAGCAGGGCTGCATGATTAAGAGGTGAGAACTCAAAAACCCAAAATAATTTTTAGTTTTCAGTGTTTAAGTTGATACAGTATAAATATAAAATACATGTATAGTTTGGTCAATAACTTTACTTACACTTTTAGGATGGCAAAGATAGTTTGAGCAAGAGAATAGGATCATAGGTGTATGTTATCAAACAGGAGGAGGATAGAAGTGTAGATACCTAATCCTCTGGTTTAGGGGTAAGCAGGATGCAGGGAAAGATAGGTTGAAACTGGCAGTATGTGTTAAAAAGCATTTGAAAGCTTTTCCTTTGTTTTCTTTTTTAAAGTGCACCTGTCACCTCAAAACTAGCATTTATTTAGGTAGTACTAATGTAATAAACATGTTTGTAAATATTTATTTTAAAAAAATGTATCTTTAAACAGCATTTCTCTCTGTCATCTTCCCTATCAGCCTGCCTTTTCTTTCCCAAGTTTTGGGTGGGTGGGGCTAAATAATGATTGACATTATAGCTCCTCCAATCAGGTCCTTTAAATCACAATCTAGCGGGTATCTGATTGAAGGAGCTATAATGCCAATCATCATCATCCAACCCAGGAGTGTGAAGATATTAGGATGTAAGATTGGTGAGGGGCTTAGGGGAGTTGTTTGGAAAGTTTGCTTGAGATTAGTGAAAATGAGAAGTCTTTTTAATTTGGTCAGACACATTACTGTATGAAAAGAAAATGTAGTGAAACAGATACAATGCCCAGCTATTTTCAGCTACTTTTTAACATTTTTCTGCTACAGTAAAATGCAACTAAAACAAGGTACACACAGTTTACAACTAAAACAAGTTATACACGTTTTTACTAAGGCCATCCATTAAAATAAAGGGCCTCGTTTTCACTATTTTTTTTTTATGTGTTTTGATGCCAATTTCGCCACAGGCACCAAAATGCATAGTTTACAACTTCCCTTAGATTGCACATGTTATTCTACCTGCATTAGAAATCACATGACAGTTGCAAAGATTAAAGCAAAGGAAAAAGAGCAAACTGGATTAATACTTTGGCCTGAATTAAAAGCAATACAAAGGCAATAGACAATCTAGGAAAGGTGGGTTTTGGTATAAGTTGGTACTTGGTAAGTCAGTGCGGGAGCCTTAATTATTTTTGTTTTTTTAATTGCCTAACTGGTTAATCACTTGGAAAAGTCTCTTTGCCATTTCATTCATAGTACTTAGGTTGAGAGCGCACATTGATTAAGATTCATTTAATTATATGTCTTCAAACCAATGTTCACAAATGGTAAGAAAGATCTGTTGCAGCAAAGCTTTCACAGCTTCTTTTTGGTAACTTTATCTATATCTGGATGTGCCCCTTAAGGGGACAATAACACTAGAAAAACTTTGTTAGGCTAGGTTAACACGAGCGTATGATGCGCAGTGCATAATACGCTAGCGGGAAAAAAAAAAACTGCTCAATGTAAGCCGATGGTACTTACCTAGTTCTGGAAACGCCAAAGTATAATGCGCATACGCTGGGTCCGGAACGCTGTGTGTCGCATTTTGGCCGGTGTATATACGCTGCGCCAAAAAATGCGACACACAGGAAGTGATTTAAACGCTGAGGGAGCGTTCACACTTTCGCTGGTAAGTTCAATAGAAAAATATGCTTGGCGTATTTTTCTTTTCTTTTTTTTTCTTCTCAAGAAATGTGAAGAAAAAATGTGAACCTAGCCTCAATTGTTGTATATAAAAGCTATTTTGTTAAGTTAAATTCATTTTATTACTTTATCTGTTTTTGTCTTTGCTGTCTTTACTGATAGCAGTCATTTAGTATGTGTTTATTATATACCCCCCCTATTATTTTCTGTGTGGCTTTTGACATATTCCTGAAGCACACCTGAATATATAATAATTATAAAGCCATTTGGGATGTCTTCATTTTATTTTATAGAAACTCTTTGTGAACATGGCTTGTGACTTTGCTGTTTCACTGATCTTATCCAAATGTTACTGTTTACATAGACTTAGTTATGTAGCCAGGCAATGTGTTTGCTTTGTCCACAAAGGTTGTAAGACTTGTCTAACTACAAATGACAAACTTTCTGAAATATCAATTAGTTTGCTACAAGAGTTTTAGTTGTCTATGCAATCACATAGCTGAACACCTTTGTAGGTGTGCCATTTGTTTTGTCTGTCTGACATTGCAACCTTCTAGGTGCTATAAACATGGCTTTTGTATAATCTTTTGAGATTTTAAATGATTTATGTGTGAACAATACCTGCTGTCATTTTATAATATAAATAAGCACCATTTATCATCGTTCATAACTATGCTCTTATTTAAGTATACAGCTTCATTAAAAAAAATGATGTAATAGGCTAGTACTCTTGGAATATTAGCCTTTTAGAGGGGGTTCTCAAGCCTCTGTGTTACTTTTAGTTATTTTTTCAAATCCAAGGGCTGCAAAGTGCAGCATGATAGACCAGGAGCCTCCCTAATCTTCTTTTGTCTGCTGGCAGCACAGGTTCTTCGGAAGCAATAATAATAATTTACATCTTTTCCAGCCAATTGGAATTCTTCCCACAAACTTGGAGATTTTATGATTGGCTGGAAACTGTCAATCATGGATATCGCCACTGACAGTCCTGAGCTACCAGCAAACAGAAGAAGAATATTGCTTTAGCTCCCTATACATAAAGCTGCATATTGCAGCATCTGAAAATGAAAGATCAGCAAATATATGGTTAAATCGCTATTGCAGCTATATTATCATTTTATAGCTAAATTGCCAGAGAACCTCTTTCAGTTTTCCACTTGAAAAGACAGGGCATGTGTACAATGTACTATTAGCAGTAAAGCTACCATATTTGTCTGGAAAGACATTCTCCATAAACACCATTAAAACAACACAATTCATCTGTAATCACTAAAGGAGCTGTATAGTTGGAGTCCATGGTCGATATTTCATTCTACCATAGTAGTGGCTCCAATAATATTTTAGTTCTATTAAAGAGAAACAATACCTATATCATATAGTTGTGTGATGCCACTCTCCTTTCTATCAACACGTCTAGCATACTCATTCTTTTTGTAAATATGTGTATTAGACAAGGATCTGTAAACTAAATAACATTTAACCCTTCAAGCATATCAAACCATCTTTGTTTCTTGGATTCCCCAGTAGATATAAACTTAATGTGCAGCACCACTCAAAATCTATTTTAAAATACTTTAAGCTGCAAAAGCATCCTCCCTGTAATGTACATTGTACCATCTATATATTAAATTGATGTTCCTTTTCCATTCATCTCTAGGGTAACAAAGGTGGTGTTGCAGTTAGGTGCGTTTTCCACAATACCTCTTTCTGCTTTGTTAATTCCCACCTGGCTGCCCATGTAGAGGACTTTGAAAGGAGAAATCAAGACTATAAGGATATTTGTGCTCGACTGAACTTCACAGTCCCAGATCACAACATACCCACTTTGAATATAATGAAGCATGAGTAAGTACTTGTATAGAACTGTGGGGCATTTGCATTGAACCGTTTGTGGGGGTGTTTGCATAGATCTGACAACTGTGAGGTGTTTGCACAGAACCGACAACTGTGGGGTGTTTGCAAAGGTGCTTCATTATTTCAGATATTTACAGCCTTTCTAAGTTGCAGTTTTGTATTTTATTTTTTCTAGTGTAGTTATTTGGCTTGGAGACTTGAACTACCGCCTGTGCAAATACGATGCAGCCGAAGTTAAAGCCATGATTGCAAAAAATGACATCCAGACACTTTTAAAGTTTGACCAGGTACAGGCAAGAGTTAAACAGAAATCTCTGCGCCCCTCTGTCTTGGGTTTATGTGAATACTTGAATGCTGTATATGCTCAGAGAACATATTCTGTGGAATGCAAGTGTATAGAAGGCAGAATTTTAGTATTTTTCAGACAGAGCCATAGATATACAGGGCCACAACAGGTCAAATGAAGTTGTACTGGTTGCCTTGTACGTGCTGTTCAGATATAATAAAGAATACTAATTTCCTGGTTCATTGGTCCCCTTTAGGGAAACCAGTCTTTTATTAAATATTATCTGTACATGCCCAAAAGTACACTGCATACAGAATTGTGCAGGAGGACAAAAAACCATGTAATGCTTAAATTCAGTCCCATTTTATTTTTTAGCTGAATATCCAAAGGGAGATGAAAAATGTATTCTCCGATTTTACAGAAGGTACAATCAACTTCATACCAACATACAAATACGACACAAAAACAGATCGTTGGGATTCCAGGTAACCTACACAAGAGTGTTCCTATGTGATAATATACTAAAGTTGACTGCACACTGCCAGATCCTGTTGTTCAACCTGGTGGCCTAAAGACTGGGTCTTCAGCAATTTGCTGATTAAATCATACAGACAATATTTCAACAACTCCATCACTTATTAAACCCTGCTTTATGCCAATGACCTCATACACTTCTGTGGTCAACCTGCTGATAAGATTTCTTTACATTGGTACAATCTCAGTACCTGGGACATCCAACTTTACATTTTGTTCCCAAACTCTTGCCCTTCCTTCTAAGTAATATCGCTGACTACCCTACTGCTGTCCTCGCATTTCTTAAAACCTAGCCTCTTACCTTTCATTTTCACCATCCTTTAATATCCCTGTACTGCAAATTCCTATTTACATTAACAAGGAAACCAATCTACCTACACCTGAATTCTTATGTCTTAGAGTAACTTTTTATTTAGATTTACTTTTCAACCTCTTTATATTCTGTCAGACTTTAAATCTTGCCACCTTCATCTTAAAAACATTTCACCCCTCTTGCCCTACTTTTCATATAATCCTACTAAAAAAATGAAGAAAATATTATACGTGAATTATTTCCCATCTTGATTACTGCATGTCCAGACTATCACCTCTTCCACCCATCCTTACATTAGGAGCTAGGTTAGTCTTCCTTAATACTTGCTGGCGTATAAGACTACTTTTTAACCCCTGAAAATCATCTGAAAAGTTGGGGGT
>WMED01017368.1:0-13026 GCA_019650415.1 Pipa parva | reverse complement strand
AAGCATTTAAATCAGAAAAAAAAATTTTTAGGTAGTATGATGAGTCTAGGGCATTGAGATAGACATATAATTTCTGCTCCAAACATCTTAGAGTCGGCGGTACAAATGAAGATGGAATCCTAAACACGGAAGTTCTTCTAAACAGGTAAAATATTTTATTTTAGGGGCAAAATTGAAAATAAAATGTATTTAATAAAAGTTAGTAATTTGTATTTACTAACATATGCATTTTTTTCAATTTTGCCCAGACTGTTCCTTTAAAGAACAAAACCTTCCTTTAAGATAAATATAAACAAATGATAACATTAATTATTATTACCTTAAGATACATTCAAGGTAAGCACTGTGGTAAAATAGACATTTGGTTATTTAAACTGTTTAATGACAGTATACAGTGTGTATGTGAGGAATTTCAAGTATTGGTGTGAGATTACTGCACAGTTTTGTAGGACCATTAATTTCCACGTGAAATTCGCAACCTAGATTTGATTGACTACACCTGGGATACATAATAACATTTCTCACGAAGTCTGAATAAAAATGTTTTGAATACCAGAGGGGGAGAAAAAAAAGTATTAAGACTCATTTGTTCCAATGTGTATATATGTATATATGTATATATATATATATATATATATATATATATACACACAGTAGTTTCACAGTGGCTAAAAATGAGCTTGCTGTAACAGACTATGTTATCAAGGATTAGCTGTGTATTTAATGGCTATTACAACAGGCAACATGCGAATGTTTGAGAACAGTTGTTCAATACAGATATAAAAGAAAAGAAACTGAAAAGCAGAATCAAATACTGTAGTCATGTTGAAGGAATTAATAATACAATGGATGGAGTAGAGGAGGAAAATAATATGCAAATATAATAGCTATTAAATGAGTTCTCAAGTCTTGAGTTAACCCATGCTTTTCTTGCAATTTGGATTCTGTTAATGCTTTTAAAGATAATAATAAGACTATTTTCTTCTAAACTGTTTTGAAGCAAAATGTTTTGATATGTAACAACCTGTTACATAATCTCCTGTAGTAGTGGTCAGGCAGGCTGGAACAACCACTCATACTGTTATTGCCCCAATCCACTCTTCTCCCAGTTCAAATTTCAGCAGAGATTTGCTCATAACAATACCAATAATTGTTCCAGTCCCCCACTTCTTTATTTTTTCCCTCAAAATCAATTTTCCTGTAAAAATTCAAGTCTATAAGTGGAATACTGTCACATTTACAGCCAGAATAAAAAATAATGTTTTGATTCAGTCAGGCAACACATTGCTGCTTTAAAAACAAAAGTAAAAAAAAAAAATATATATATCACAGTAACTACAAGTGGAAACAATAAAGAATTTAGGAGCTTTTGCTAATGAAAAATCTCTATTGCCACTTTTTACCCAAAGTACACTACAGTGTTCACACAAGTACTTTGTTATGTCTTCTAACTTGTCAGTTCTTGCTTTAAGGAACAATAAATGTTCCTCCCATGGGTTTAAATGAACATTATGCACATTGTCTGTAGATGCCTTCTCTTTAGACTCAGACCCTAGCAGTAAATCTTTGCTACATATACACCAACTCACCTAGTTCCATATCTATAGCTGATTAAATTAAAAAAGAAAAGAAACTGCAGAATACTCAGACCATTAGCAGAAATAGGCATGAAGACTTTATATGTGTTTCCTGGATTGAAAAAACAGTCTGTGGCTACACATGAATAGCAAAGGAAATAAAATTTCAAACTTGACGTACTGCTCACAAAATTCTACTCACCTTTTCTCTGACACGAGAAAGTATTTTCAAGCTGCCAGAACAAATCTGTGTCTTCATATACCTCTTCTTCTGCAGTTAGCCAAAAACAATTCTCTGTCATCTCATTGGGTCTTATCTAAAATTAAATAAAAACATGTCTTTCAAAACAAGCTATCTGCTTAAGCAGTCTTTTGAATAAAACATAATTGTATATATAAAACTTCTTAACCACACTGGTCATACATTATGTAGGATCCTTTTATAAAGGAATTTTATAGGTATATACAAATAACACATCATGTAAGACAAGAGATCAGACAAAAGAACAGTATTGTTTTAGGCACAACAGTTTGGTTAAAATATTAAATTACTGCAGATAACTCTGAACAACAAAAAATGCCAAAGGGCATTCAGAAACAAACTAGGTAAATGTGTTGCTTCTAAAGAAATTCTTTCGTTAATTTGTATTTTGGTAAGAAGTACTTTATAAAGGCCCTGATAAACAGTTGTGGCAACACAACCTGAACCAGTTTCTATTGCAACGTTGTGCCATGTGGATTTGATGCAAAATATAGACAAATATATATGGAACCATTATATATATAAAGAAGTATTAGGAAAATCTATTAGAGGGCAGTAGTTTGTTCAATGGAATTTATGCAAACCATTACATTAAAGTCTCCCTTTGTTCCAAAAATGCAACTTCTAGCATCCCCTAGATAGTTTATAGTTTATCAGAAGATTGGATACAGATAGGTTTGCAAGTAAAGCAAGCTAAAAGTTTTTTATGATGATTCAGGAAAGATTATACAGTCTCAAAGTAATTCAAAGCCCAATATATGAAAAATTAGAAATTATCATTAGTATACATTCCACACCAAAATTGCGGCCTAAAGTACTGGCCAAAAGATTATTATACTTTTTAAAAAAAGTTCAAAATGTCTTTCACAAAATATTATACATCATATTCATATCTACAAAATCCTGATATTTAAATAACATTTTCTTGTATTTTTAAAACATTCTTCAGTAGTTACCAATTTCTAAAGCTAGCAGACTTGACTTTTTAAAACAACATTCCTTATGACAAATGTCCGCTGTCAAAGCAAAATTCTAATCTGCTTAAAGCAGAGCTGATAAAAGACTTTGTTAGTTAAGGGTGGTGGTGGGGGGGTTCTCTGCTGAATTTAAAAGCAGCAAATCCATCTAATTTATTTATGTTTTTCCCTTCAGTGAAATTGTTTTGTGTCAAACTTTACACTGCATACAAATATATGTGGAATAAACAGAGTGTAAATCATAATTGTAAGCACTACACCATTCACTATATATATATATATATATATATATATATATATATACACATACATATACAAACATATATAATAAGATAGACTATCTGTGTTAGTCCCCAGATGCAAAAAGATAAGTATTGCAATATTTATCCGGCTATAAGATAATATATATATATATAATGTATAATTATTATACATTGTATATTATTATTGCAAACATCTCATACAGCCTGTAACATAAGGGGTACCAGTAGCAAAGGGAGACAGGAGTAGTGCACAGTACACTGAAGGAGATGGGAGTATTAGTGCAGAAAATCTAGAACACAAAGCAATTCTTGAAACTGTATTTTGCATAACTACATTATGGCCTAGACAGTATATTAAATAGACATGACAAAGCCACATGACAATCTCTTTCTCTTTGAAGCAATTTCTGTTCATGTTATCAAAGTTTATATTTTAAACTTTGTACTTAAATCAAACACATTTTTCTTACAGACTACAAAATGGGATTTAGCAATCATACTTTAAAAGAGCACTATATTGCTCTAGATTTATAGGCATAAAGTATCATTTATACTGAATTATCAATCTATATCAATTCATACATAAGTACAGTAATCATTTTTAAATATAACATCTGATGTTGCCTTACATAAAGAGAATCTGTTGCCTCTATTTTAATACTAATACTAACAGCATAATATAACAAAGAATACTAGATATATATTGCAAGACAAATGTTTGTCAACAGGTGCAAGGTGTGTATTTTTCTTTAAGACTTCTATATATTAAACTGAAAGAATATTTAGTTATGCTGGACGCAAGGGAAAAATACCTTAATACCTGAAGGTAAGCAGAAGGCCACAAGAATGTAGCTGAAGTTCATTAAGGAAACCAAACTTAGCCTAGTAAAGACTGGAAAGCAATTAAAGAGGTTGCAAAGGAGTTAGCATCAAGGAATCTGCTACTACCAGCAACAGCTACTGATGACTCAGGTTCTATATGCAATAACCCCTTCATAGAGCAAATAAACCAAATGGATGATGTTAAAGTGCACCAGTCATCAAAAAAAAAAAAATGACATTGTTTAGTCTAGCATAGTATGCTAGACTAAACAACTTTGTCATTTAAATTAATTAAAAAATACTTACCTTTTAAAAGTTATCCCTATGTGAATCTTCCAGCCAACCCGACATTCAACTATCAGTTGCTGTAGTGTCAGGTCTGGGAGGCAGTCCTCTGAAGCCAGCTTATTTCATTGACAAGTAAGCCGGCTTCATGACGTGATCACATACACGCGCGCGCACGTGATCGCGTGCCCCTATGCTGGGATGCTCAAAGCATATGCGCTTTGAGCCTCCCCAGCCAGTAACACTGACAGCTTCCTCAGTAACTGACTGGAAAGCTATCAGTGTTACTGGCTGGGGAGACTCAAAGTGCATATGCTTTGAGCTCCCCAGCGCACGCAGTCACATGACTGCGATCCTACAAGGGAGCTCAAAGCATTTGCGCTTTGAGCCTTCCCAGCTGGTAGCACTGACAGCTTCCTCAGCAACTGACTGGGAAGCTGTCAGTGTTACTGGCTGGGGAGACTCAAAGCATGCACTTTGAGTCTCCCCCACCTAGCTGACAACTGTCTCAGTGGGGGATTATGCACAGTGGGGGATGGTGCACAGTGTAGTGGATGATCCTGTGTAACCTGATAATGCTAGTGCACGTGAGATTTGGAGACGGGAGGAGAGCCTGCTTGTTAGGGGGCGTTCCTGTAGTGTTTGAGTGGAAGGTCAGGCAGAAAATGGCAGCTTCTATGTTTTCTAATGAGGCTGAGATTGAAGTAAGTGTATTTTCAATATGCAAACTTTTTTTGGTTCCTAATTACTTGATTTACATTATAAAGTCACATACTTTCTAAAACTGTAATAATCCTGAGCGGACAATTGCACTTTAAGAAATACCTAACTGTGTTTTAGGAGACCGCAAAGCGGGGGACTGGAAAAAGAACTAATTTGTTAGTCTAGCCGTATCATTTAACTCAGGTGAACCTAACTTTTAGTACTTTGACATGGACTGTGCTGTTGCTTTCAACTATACAAGGAAGGGCATTTATTAAATGCAAGAAGAAATCTTTTGACAAAAAGGAGCTGCTTAAAATGTGCAAGACTGATTACAGTACTGGCTTTGAATTATAAAAAAACAAACAAAAAAAAACCTCCTTTTTTGGTAATTCTAGTCCTATAATGCAGAAGTTACACATGTGTAGTAAACATCTAGTTTATTAAAACATTTAATGGTAGTTTCCTGTGAATGGTATATGTAACACAGGATGCTTATTTTAAATGTGTATTTTAAAATGTTGTTTTAGGAATACTTTGCAGTTGGTAAGCATTCTTTATTTTTGTGGAGTTCCAAATCATCTTATTTTGTTTTGAATTTTTGTTCACTTTTAAATGGTCCCGTGGTTACTAGAATTAGTTAATCTAGCAGTGCTCAGTACAGACTGACAGACTGTAGTAGACATACTACAGACTGAGAATAAAAAAACATTGAAAAATGAAGCATGAACTGGCTAGGAGTCAAATGAACCTCAGCAAAAAGACTAAGCAGAGAAGAAAGAGCAATATAAATTCTAAAACCACAACAAAATGAGACATTTATAAATTGTTCTTAGAATAACACAGTTGACAACATACTAAAGTCTGACATAACATGAACATCTCCTGAGTGAACATGAATTTTGCAAGAAACATTTTTCTGACCATACAATAAAAAAAAACAAAAAAAAAACTATAATTTTCTATAGAGACTATGGGAAAAGCCTGTATAACAGTGGTTGCTTTCTAGATCCTCTGAATCCACTTATATTGATTGAGAATGTTAGGTAAAATTGAGAAACCAACAGTGTTCCTTGGACATTTACTGTACAAAAATTAAAAAAAGATATTTGTTCAGTAGCCTTATTATACTGCTCAATAGCCCTAAGTTTATGTCAGCTTAGGTTAATTAACCTTTTTCTGCTAATCATGTTCATGTTAACTATGGACCAAACATGATGATTAGTAACAGGTAATAATTTTACAGGAGCTATAAAAGTTCTGCAAAAGAATATATAATACACAACAATATTTATTAAGTGAAAGTGGTCAAATAAAGAAGAAAAAAATACCTTTTGCCAGTTAAACTTTTTCATCCCAACTTCCGGTTTAAATTCCTTTTTAGGTTTTAAGCCAAATGGAAGTATATGCACAGGAGGAGATCGCTGCCCTCCAAACAATCCTGGTGGAGGTGGTGGTATGCCTGGTAACATTGGAGGAGGAGGAGGAGGAGGAGGTGGTGGTGCACCTGGTAGCATCAGAGGTGGAGGTGGGGGTGGAGGGACTGAACCAAATGAAGGAACTGGTGGAGGTTTGGGAGCCATAGATGAAGTTGAGTTGCTTTCAAGAGGTCCTGTTAAAGCTCCAGGTGAGGCACCACCCTAAAGAATATTTTAGAAAATTAAATGCAATATTCCATTTTCTTAAAAAAGAATTTATAAGAACTTTGTTGTAATGAAAAAAACCTTAAAAATAATTACATCAACCTCAAAAAAATATTAACATAAATACCCAGCAGGAAAAGATCATTTTCTCTTTTTTAGGAAAAGCTTGTGAATACTGGGACACTCACAAGACTTCATGCTCCAGAAATAGCCTAAACTATCAACTGCCGAGTAGTTTTTCTAGAGATGCTAAGAGTTCCCTCTGCAGAAATGGATGGCCCATCACCCAACTGAAACTTTAATGAAGCCAATCCTGAGTACAAACAACAAGAGAATCAACTAACGCAATTGAACAAAACACTTTCCTGAATATCCTCCAGCCCTCACATCCTAATAACCAGCAGCATTCTGGTAAAATTCATTTCTGATGTGGATTCTTGAAATAATATATAATTTTAAGTTAATTAAAATGCTTTCAGTAATGCAAAGGTAGCATACATAATGTTTCTAGTCACCAAAGAGGTTATATATTGTGCTTCATCTGGTATCCTTATAATGTGGCATACATAGGACTAGAGAATCCTTGATGCACCAGGAAAAACATTTGATGTTTTATCCTAGTTGCTTTGTCCTCATCAAGGTTCTCATATTGTCATTCAATAAGCATTTAGGTTTTGGAACCTGACTGTGCACAAAGGCAAAATGTGAAATCAGGCAAGGTCACTCCAAAAAAACATTAAAACTATCTTGCTCCCAGAGAGCTTCTGGTAGTAGGCACCAACTCATTTTAAGTAGAAGAGTGATCTTGAAGCAGATGATTATCTTTTGTTTTTACTGTAATGACAATGGACTTTACTCATCATGTCCTGTTAGACCCAGAAAGGCCTAAAATCCCCCCTCTCAAAAATAAAAAAATTAAGTAAACATCTTCCTTAATCCACTGAAACATTTCCAAGTCTTTAGCCAAGCCTGCTTTACTTATTCTGTTAATGATTTAACTTTGTTCCAAAGTAATCTTCATTGAAACATTTACTGACTCAAGTGCTATAGAAGATTTTAAACTAACACTATGCTAACGACCCTATATTCTAGTCTGTCCAAGCCTATGCCTGCTGCTGAGCATGGTAGTCAGCTGTGTCCACAAGAAATTTCACTAACAACTGATCCATTTCACTACTGAGCCCCCAGTCCACAAATCACCAAGTCTTCTTTAAATGCTTTTGCAATTCTAATTGTCTGATCTAAAACCTGTTTAAACAAAAGCACCAGTTTCTAACTGTGCTTCCTTTATCTATATTGTAGGGCTGTGAGAACAAAACACAGTTGTCTTCCTTGGCTTTGTTACTGTGAACAACCTAAGACTTCCTACATTTAAAATGAAGCTTTTATGGGTTAATCTCCTAAAGCTTCTTCTATTCTTTTTCAGAATGTTTAAACAGCCAAAACTTAGATGAAATAATATCAACACTCTTTCAAGGCAATACAAGATTTGGTCCCTGTTTAAGTTGACACAGTGACAAAATTACCTCTATATTTCCACACCCAGTCTATTATTGCTACACTATCCAGTGTTAAATTTGCAGTTGCCAGTATATGCATTCTTTTAGCCAATTTGTGAATTAAACATTAATCAATATATTCATTTCAAAAGAATGGATAGATAACAGTGCATAAAGTGGGAGCTTCAGATTTACAGCACAATGAAAACTGAACAATGAAAATTGACCTCACATTTGCAGATGCTTCAAAAATTGGATTGCAACCACCTTTAATATAAGTCCCACTATTTAATAGTATTATTGACTAAGCAAACAAACACACTTGTCAAACAAGCAGACAATGCCAATCACTGTTGGATGCGTTGTGTGACATAGTCAGCTAGATATAAGTAAAATAAAAAGCCTTGCCATCAAGCCTACCAATTCACAATTCTGATGTCGCAAAGCCAAATGGGCAAATTCAGTGCAGTACACCTACTCAAATTCACTCCATCATTTGCTCCTTCATCACACTCCACTGCTTAGTCAACAGTAAAAGCACCTGTGCACAGGCTCACAAAGTGCTTTGCAAGATCGCAACTATCATAGTCACCTGAAGTGGTCACATATTTTGCCACATCGTAGAGTTTGCTCAATAAGCGAGCATGGTAAAGTAGAACAGATGTGAATTCAGAGCTTTACGTAACTATTTGGCCTTTAGTCAATAAGGCACAACCATTTTATATAGTTTATTATTATACATATACTGTATGTATAACCTACACATTTACACAGAAAGAAGATTAATTCCTCAGTTACCAACTAAACTAAATAAACCAGTGATGGCTAACCTGTTGAGTGCCGCGTGTCAGTATTCTGTCGCAGTCGAGACTTTATGATGGGAATATTGTGGTGGGTTTATAACAGTTGCGGCTTTACAATGGGGGAAGTATCGCTGTCTTGTTAAGGGAAAAATAGTCGTGGTTTTGTTATCTGGAAAACTTGTTGCAGTCTTCTTTACAAGGAGAAATTTGTCCCAAGTTTGCTATTGGGAAATTGTCGAGGATTTAATATGAGTAGAATAGTCGCAATGGCGGATTTACAATGGGACTACTGCCGACCATGATGCGTGTCGGCAAAAACGTCTCAGCGTGTCACCTCTGACACACGTATCATAGGTTAACCATCACTCACATAAACTGAGCTTCCATTTCATTTTTTTTATTAAAAATCTTGCTTTTATTCTGTATTATGAAGCTTAACCAAAATACAAAACTGGTAATTCTAATGTGTTTCAAAGATATGCGCTTAATTTTCTGCCAGCCATTACTTCTTGATAAATTCTATTCATTAAATAAGTAAACCTTCCAGGGCAAGCCACTTAGTGGATAAATGTTCAATCTGCCAGATTACAGATCTACTTTGCAAATCATAAATTTTCATGTTTCAATCTGTTTTTTTTTTTTTAATTGAAAAATTATCAGAAAACATTCTGTTTTAACTGCAGGTTATCTTTCTCCACAAGTTAATACCAGCTCTAGGTTTAACAAAATAAATAGCCTGAGGAATAATTTCTTGTATTCTGTCAAAGGTCTGTGAAGAATGCCAAATCTCAAGGCTGGAGACTTCCTAATCTCTGTAGTTAATTACATACTAAAAATGTAACAAAGGGCAAAAATGAACACTCAAAAATGATCAATCAACACCTCCATATTATAGTTTTTAAAAGAGGAATCCCACAAAATGTGAAAAATGTCAATAAGCAATGCAGGAATTGGGGATAAAAATTCTGAAACTCATTACTTTCAAAACTATTGAATGGAATTTTGTTCTTAACAGCCATGTTCTTGTACTCTATAGATTTGTTTAAAATGGCCCATTACCTGGGATTTAACAGCCTGTAATTCTGCTTGAAGTTCATTGATTTTTTCTTCCTTTTTCTGCAGTTCAGTTTGAGCCTCTTGGCGAATTGTAAATTCTTCTTCATACTGAAAAGCGCAAAAACATCTTAGCATCATTATAAAAGTCATTGCTAACTACTCTGCATGCCTCTCTAACTTCCTCTTTAATACAGTTTTTCAAATTTTGATAAAAAAAAAAAAAAAACACATAAACCAAACCCATTAGCTACAACCTCCACTCTGTCAGCTGAAGGACTGCAGGTTTCCCATTCATTTCCTTCACTATATCATCAGGTTCACACCCAAATAATGTTCCTGGTTTATGGAGTGCAATTATATTTTAACAAATGATTTGTCCTTAGATAACAGAAAAGCTACTGAACCTAAAAGAAGCCTAACAATGGACTGAAAAAAAAAGGATTAAAGAGAATCCTATAATACATGTCTAAATCTAACAGGTTAACATT
This sequence comes from Pipa parva, assembly GCA_019650415.1. Taxonomy (NCBI): domain Eukaryota; kingdom Metazoa; phylum Chordata; class Amphibia; order Anura; family Pipidae; genus Pipa; species Pipa parva. The sequence goes on along the minus strand of WMED01017368.1, from coordinate 2,649 downwards.
GATTCTGCATAACACTTCAGCAGAACAAAGAGCAGATCAATTGTTATACAGATGGAGGAGTATCAGACAGAATCGCAGTCCTCTATTAAAACTTTCAAGAGATCCAACAATAAAACTGCCTTCCATGCATACAGCATAATAATAAAACTGGATGGCATGCATGCTTAGAAAGCTGGAACTCAAAGCATGAGATGTCAAGAAAAAAAATAATCAAAGAAACCATGTAAATAATGAACGTAAATTATTGTTGATTCAGTAATGCTTATCAAACAAAGCAGTTAAAAGGGATATGGCAAACAAAACAAATTAATTTTATTTATTTGTTTTTTAAGTGTGCCTTTTTTTTTTTTTTTTAATTTACGAAGATATATTCACTTTTCCTACATAAATCCAGAAAGGTATAAACTGGCCAGGGTGTGACCCTAGCTACTTTATTCCTTTCAGGAAGTATATATTTAAAAAAATAAATAAATAAAAAAGGGTTTCTCAAGGTTTGAATTTAGCAATTGAAATATTCTGTGCACCATACATTAGTAAAAATTCAATTCAAAATTAACCACATTAAACAAATGATTCAAGGTTATCTGGAACACGCGCAAAATATAATGGCACTAAATAGTGCATTATCAAATGGACTTAATAGAAAATAGTATTGAAAGTCCAAATATCCAAATGAAATAAGAGTGAAAATAGTGTCTGAAAAGATGATTATTCCACCATAAACAAACGTGAATACAAAGGTGAGTGCACTCAATAAGTGGAAAGGCTCACCAGATTGATAACTTGATAGAGCAGTGGTCGGCAAAGTGCGGCTCGAGAGCCACATGCGGCTCTTTAGCCGCCTTGTTGTGGCTCGGAGCGCACTGCCGAAGCCCCGCCCAAAGCCCCGCCCACGACCGCCGACGGCTCTTCTGATTGGCTGTCGGTGGTCATGGGGTCGGGAGAGGCCACGCCTCCCTCCTCCGGCGGCTCAGAAGATAGTTATCGCCGCCGGAGGAGGGAGTGAAATGGCTCCCTCCCAAAAAAAGTTTGCCGATCCCTGTGATAGAGCATAATCAATTAACATAGCAAAGGCAACGATTCAAATGGTAGAAAAGGCTCCAAGACTTTAAACCTCAGATGATGTTAAGATAAACGTTATGGAACCCGGGATCATTCAGTATTTATCAACATGAAACAAGTAAAATCGCAACATAGTGCAATAAAAGGGGTTTTTAATGGTAATAAAACAACTTCAATGTTATACTCACATAGGAGTGACAAAAAAACAAGCGTTTTTTTTAAATATCCACAGGGATAACAAGCAGTCTCTCTACTCGTTTCGTTGTGCGAAGTCCACAACTTCCTCAGGAAAATAAAACATATGCCATGGTGTTTCCTTCTTATAATGTGCTCAGTGCTTTCACTCATTTCATTTGGATATTTGGGCTTTCAATACTATTTTCTATTAAGTCCATTTGATAATGCACTATTAGTGCCATTATATTTTGCGCTTGTTCAAGATTACCTTGAATTTTCCACACCTTGAGGATTGTGAATTTGCCTCGTGAGGACTTAAAGCTGCATATACTTATTTGGACTTTTTGTTGTTTGGACATTTTATGTTTATCTTTATTTTTATCTTTTATTATGGTTTCTTTCCTTTGAAACAATCACTGGATTTTCACTTATCCACATATTTGTATTAATTATTATATATCAGCGCTTTCCCTTTCCCTTTCAACCCTTTGAAAGTTCATTATCATTAAACAAATGATGGCTATAGAAAAAGGACCATTTCTTGTCCATTACTTTTTCCATCGGTCACAAATTCATTTTTTTATGAGAGACTGTTTTATGATTGGTAAGAAAAATGTTGCATTACCTCTTCCAACCATTGTAAAAGCTGCATCTTGGAAGCAGTTTACTTCCAGGAAAGAGCTGAAAGCTTCAGCAGAAACAAGCCATGGAAAAAGTACTATTAGCTGCATTTTGTTAAAGATCAGCTAAAGTCACAGGCTGGCTGTCCAAGTTAAAGGAACAGTTTGGGCAAAATTGAGAAAATGCATATGTTAGTAAATACAAATTACTAACTTTTATTAAATGCATTTAATTTTCAATTTTGGCCCTAAAATGAAATATCTTACCTGTTTAGAAGTGCTATGTAGCACTTCCGTGTTTAGGATTCCATCTTAATCTCTGCCACAGACTCTACTGTGTCCTGGAGCTGAAAATCATCACAGCCGCGTTCTTCTACTGTCAGTCTGCAGCCCTGTGCCGGCATCTCCTAATAGTCACACGGGAGAACGGCGCATCATCAACCCAGCTCCCCTTGATGATGCGCCGTTCTCTCATGTGACTATTAGGTGGGCTGGTGCAGAGCTGCAGACTGCTCCAGAACACAGTAGAGTCGCCGGCACAGATGAAGATGGAATCCTAAACACGGAAGTGCTACATAGCACTTCTAAACAGGTAAGATATTTCATTTCAGGGCCAAAATTGAAATTGTTCCTTTAACTAGCTAAATTAGCCCTATCAGACAGGCAGGGAGCTTGTTCTGCAACTGGTTGAGCTCTTTGTTTCCATTCTGAAAAGAAGAGCATGACATCAGGGACTTATACAAGTGCTGGTCAACGAATTAGAATAATTTGAAATAGTGCAATCATGAAA